>OAMR01000135.1:1345975-1357221 GCA_900205405.1 Echinochloa crus-galli
CACGGCGGCAAAGAGCATGAGGGCCGACAGAGCGGCGGTGGTGGGAGGGGGAGGAGCGCGACCTCCATAGGTGGTGGAGCAGCGGAGATGGGGGCTCGGCTGGGCGACGCGGCGTCGGTGGTAGGGAGCAAGGCTACGGGACGAGCACGATCATAGGGTCGTGCTTTACCGTGCTGGTCTGACACGGAATCGCCCGGTGGGCCCGGGCCTGGCCGTCGCCGCGGGCTATCACGACACAGTATGGAGTGCTATAGGGCCAGCACGGCACGGTGATTGTCGGGCCAGGGCTGAACGGTCCGAATGGACATCTATATCGCCACCCTAACTCCGGGCGCCCGCCGTTCTGCTCGCACTCCACCTTCTTGCTAGTTCACCATTCCGATTGCCATTCCCAGTCATCCTGGCCCTGGGGCTTCGTTGACGCCACGTTTATGCCCAAACACCCCTAGCCTGCCCCGAGGAGGAAGAGCAACGGCGGTGCACCCACCTGTCAGAGAGACGAATGGAGTGGACGGAGAGTGGTCTCCTAACATTCCCGGTTCGAGGGCAAGTGGCAGTGTGAAGGTGCACAGGCTAAACGAACGAGAACAACAAGGATGAAAGAGAACAAACGCTATAAAAGGTGTCGAACCCACCAGAAATGATTAGTTTTCAGGCACCTGAGAATTAGATCTCCTATAGTCTCCTTCCTACCTTGGCGGTGATGCTTTGCAGGGCTCCAGTTGCCAGTTAACAGAATAAACCTAGTATCCGTCCATTCAATGGCTATATTTAGTTCCCACGATAAGTGTGGTAGAAAAATCACGTCGGATCAAATCAGAAAGAGAGAATTCCTATTTAACATAAAAAACTGACTCTATTCCTTATATGACTCTGAAAACTTAACTATGCCTTATTCGACCTCAACTTTGTACAATCATGCCTTATACGACACCACCGTTAGTTTTCATGTTAAGTGTCACATGAAAAGACGATTTTGCCCCTATGTTTAATTTGGACTTGTTGTTGCAATCGGGACAGCAAGGTTATATTTAAATCAATATAACCTTGCTGTCCCGATTGCAACAGCAAGTCCAAATTAACCATAGGGGCAAAATCGTCTTTTCATGTGACACTTAACATGAAAACTAACGGTAGTGTCGTATAAGGCATGGTTGTACAAAGTTGAGGTCGAATAAGGCATAGTTAAGTTTTCAGAGTCATATAAGGAATAGAGTCAGTTTTTTATGTCAAAAAAGGAATTTTGTAAATTAGAAACTGTAGCACACTGTAGCACTTTTCATTTGTTGACCTAACTAGGACCAAAAGATTCGTCTCGTCGTGCATATCAAAACTATTTAATTAGTTCTTTTATTTACCTACATTTTATATTTAATGCTTCATGTACGAGGAGAGAGATTTGATGTGATGTGATGAGACTTTGCATAGTGAAATTTTGGGTGGGATTTTGGGAACTAAACACAGGCAGAGTGTGTGGATTGCATTTCAAACTAAACATCATGAGATTTCGAACTATTGAACTCCTGAAGCTTGAAATTTGAATCAGAAATGCTACATCACAAGTAAAAAAAACACAAATATGGAAACGTCCCCAAGGCAAATGCTACATAACCATCTTGTTGCATCTTACTAGTTGCAATAAGAGATAACAATTAACATCTATCTGTGTGCTACAGTTTCCAATTACATCTATAGTCAAAAAATAAACATTACACATTGAAGGTAAGCCGAATATCATATAGCATGCCAGATTTCAACCTATCAACCTAGCATGACACCTTTCATCCTGAAGATTATACCCCTTTCTGTTCTATTATATTGTGACTATGATATCCGCAAGAATGCAACAACCCTTGGTTACATACTTGCCTACTACGTAGTATAAGGCATTTTACACACTACATTTGTTCTAGCACAATGAGTGCTTCGACGAATAGTGCAGAATCATATAGATGGTAGAGCCAGCTCGACAGCCCAACCCCTTGCACAAGTTCCAACTTCACTAAATCATTCTTGCTCGATCAGGAGCTCACGCCAGCAAGCATGTCCTAGTAAATTAAGATGAAAAGAAAAGATAAGGCTCTGGAAATTCTTGATGGTGTCATCAAATCTAGAAGCAAAGAGAAGATGAGCGAAATAAACATATATCAGCATTGAGTTTATGGAGCTTTAAATTGGGAATCTGCTCACCACATCAATGATGTCAAGCTGGCTATTCTCTCCAATTCCTTGACCAGAAGCCCTTCTTTCTTGTCGATTCACTCCCTGAAACTGGAGTTGGTGGTCGCGAACCAGTGGAGAAATGCCTCCTCAAAAATGGCCGACTAATCGTGTCCTTCATGCTAGAACTTGTGCCCAATCTGGGTTCTCTCTTAATTTTCTTCTTGTGCTTAGAGCCCCGATCAAGATCACTATCAGCCATATTTTTTGATATCTTGTTCCTGACCTTAACTTTTAGTTCCGTCTTTCCAAAAAGTTTTGCTGTAATTTTCTCACCATGGGTGCATACAGGACAAGGAGGATCAATTTTCTCACTTTCTGCAGTAATACTATCTAAACAATTTGCATGGTATACATGACCACAGAATAATACAGCAACTACGGCCAGCTCATGACCGTTCCATGAGGATCGCTCCTTTATTAGCCTTGAGCATAGCTTGCATATTTCTTGTTCAGTGGGGAGGGCAGTGGGCTCTGAAGCATTTGATCTTGATCCTTTACTAGCAATGGAGCCAAAGAGCTCGTTGTCAACCGACCACCTGTCTCTTTGAGATATAGTCATCAATTCAGGCTGTGTGCGATTTGACCACCCACCAGATGGCTCACCTTGAGATTGCTCTGCAAATATATCATTGCTACATGCAGAAAGCATGGAGTTTGATAGCCTTCTTTCTGCAGAGCTGTTTCCAGTAACAGGTCCGAGGGATGGAATGTTTCCATCTGAGATGTTCCTGTATAGATGGCCAGGCAATTGAAGTGCTTTCCTTGTTGAATTTGGGTCCATGCAAATAGAATGACTCATAGAGGACGAAGGACCTTCTGAATCTGCTTTCAGTACAGGGGGTGTTGTTGAAGGAGACTTTGATGTCTTTGTATCTGAAGCAACAGTTGCTATGCCATGGGATTTACAAGACTTAGCCTGTGCAAGATGGCGAATAGCAAAAGAAATTAACATCAGAAAAAATTATACAGCTCAATAATTACACAGAATTTGGAAATAAGAAAGATAAGAGATATATATAGAACAAATGTTCAATACTACATACCTCAGGGGGTGAATCATTTGCAGTAGATTGATCTGCTGGAAACATGAAACATGACACAGATGTCAGTAAATAATGATTTATTACTTTAGTGCTTACTGTTTATTCCCAATGCCAACAAAACCTATTATCTGCAGGCTGGTTACTTGTAAGTATGGGTTTAGCAATATGTGTTTGTAGTGCAAGGTTTGGGAATTTAAAGGTACACAGGATATGCCGCATTTGAGATTTTATCGTTTAGAATGCACTGAGAAAAAAAATGCTGCACTCCTGGAGTTAATAAAACAGTGCCAAAGCTACAAGATGAAGGAAAAAGGTTGAATCTGCTGCCTTTCCACTGTCAAACCATGAAAATAAAATACAAGAACAGAACATGAAACATAAAATTCGATTACTAGGAATGGAATGAAAAGTCAGCACCATATCATAATAGCTTCTCAATGTACATAGTGACATTCCATGCTCACAAGCAGCTTATTTCATTCTAGTCATTTTAGTACATGCATTTAGACAACACATGACTACCATATCATTCAATCAGTGATATGAAATCCCACCAAGATGCAAATACAACACAGGAATAAACATTACAGCACGAGACGGAGCAGAATTTCAAGCCTTTACCTCGAGGATCAACTTTTGAAACCTTGGACGCTTCCATCTTTTTGTCAGATTTTTGCCACTTGACCCTGCGGTACACATCAGAATGGCTACCCCCACTGTAAGGGCCTTCAGTTGGCGCCGTGAAACTAGTCTTCACTTCTGGCTGAATGTTTCCACTACTTTGATTCGAGAACACCGTAGTGTTCTCCATTATATCTTCTATATGTGTACGATTGTCCCACCGGAAGCTCCATGATGGCGACTGTCTTACCCTGTATGTTGAAACTTCAATTGGAGCCATACATGGCTGTGCTCTTTCCTTGGCAGCTACACAGCAATTAGCTCCCATATTTTATTGTGGAAAAGAAGTCAATGTCCCTTATGTACAATCAATTAATCAAATCCTCAATGTTCATAACATGCTGGCAGTCCCAAGATGACACTGCAAAATAATGACAAACCATGTCATATTCTTGAATAAATGAAGGTGTGCCTTCAAGAAAGCACAACCCGAAGCGGTGGTATTATTAGCCGTCCTTAAAATTTGGGAAATTCCATTTTCATTTTAAGGAGTTAAGTAATCAAATTCAAAAAAATGGTGATAAACTTGTCGAAGATCAAGTGTGATCTTGTGGGCGTGTGCAAGGCAGTATCTACTAGCTAGTTTGAAGTATGGGTGTAAGACAGCTCCAAAAATTACATATAAAAAGATTCTCACTTATTACATAGGGTACAGGTTGTGGGGTGTGGGGTGGGGCAAACAGGTTAAGGAGCTTATCTACAGCGAGGGAAGCTATGTAATAAAGGAAGGCACTATCAGGTACTGAGACCAACATATTCCAAATCTAAGACGTACTCAAAGAGCACCTATTCCTCCCAGCAACACATTCGCATCTTTGGCAATTTATGCATGTATCAATCAAGAATTGTAGAAACAAGGTCTGAAAAACGAGAACAACCAACTAATCGAGTATCAGACTGGCGCACAGTGGAAGCAAAGAGTAGGAAGCTTGTTTGTGCAAAATAAACATTGCATTTTGCACAATTGTCTATATAATTATGAGAATGGATTACAACAATACCCAACGAAGAATCAAAATTCACATTCTATATATCTGTTTAAATGGACTGCTAGTAGAAGTTGAAATTAACCTGTATCGGTTTGCAATCTAAACTACATAATCCATATGCGCATCCAGTAAATATACCATATACACCTACCGCAGAGAAATCACCCCCTCCCGACCCAAAAAAAGGTATATTTTATCACGGGGCGAGTGCCGCTCCGTCCACCCAGCCGGGGCGCACCCGCGCCGCCCACGCGTCGCCGGGCCCGCGGGTCCGGGGTCTCCGGACCCACCTGCATTGGGTGTTCGGCTCGGTGGGTGTTGGAGCGGTGTGGTACGCGTGGCAGGGTAGGTGGGCTGGGAGGCGTTTCCAGGAAGGAAGCCGGCAGCCGCGGCCTCCTGCTCACTGGCCCGCTGACTTCTGCAACACGTGGCGTGGCGAGTCAGGTCGTAGTGTGTGCGGTCAGCAGTGTACGACCTGTGTGTGTCTCTCGTGCTTGGCACCCTGGGCCGATATACAAACATAAAATGGGCCTGGGCCTGGACCTCTCGAGGGCCCTTCTTTTACGTGTACGGATTTCTTTAATTTTTAAGCTTCAATGAACAATATTTTGTTTATAACGAAAACTAGCAACTGCGAAATAGGATTTCCTATTTTATATTTTATAGTAGAAACTGAGAAACATTTTCGATTTCTATCTTTGAAATCCTCTCTTCAGTTTTCCTTCCAAAATGCCTTATGTGGTTATTTATATTCCTATAAAATTCAGTAAATTTCTTGTGTAATGTAATAACTTATACATGAGACACCACTATTAGGCCTTGCTTGGCATGAAATTTTAAAGAATTGTTTATAACAAAAACTAGCAACTGCGAAACAGGATTTCCTATTTTCTGTTTTACAGTAGAAACTGAGAAACATTTCTGGTTTCTGTCTTTGAAATCCTGAATCGCTACGTTTGGTAGGGTTCATTCTTTGTTTTCTCTCTAGCTAGAATCTATCTGTAAGGCCATGTTTAGTTTGGAGGGGGCTTATAATAAGCCCCTTTAAATAAACCTCTTTTTAACCAAATAGAAGGAGCTTATAGAGGCTTATTTTTATAAGTCCTTCATAAGCCCATAAGCCCCTACAAAGGTGCTTTTGAGGCTTTATTTACCATGAATCCATAAAAATCATCCCACTTTCTGCTATATAGAGAATCAAACACCTTTTGAGGCTTATTATAAGCCTCTCCATATAAGGGGCTTATGGGGATTATAATAAGCCTCTCTAAACCAAACAGGGCCAAGTCTGGTCATGTTTCTTCCAACGGACCCTTTACATGATTCCTTAAACAAAATTTACCCCTTCAAGAGCCGTGCAACGCCCATGTATTTGACTTGTCATATGATGCATGTTTTATCCTTACTTGCAATATGGTATCCTGATCTCAGCGCCTACTACGTATATGACCAGGGTATCGGAGTATAACAATTCAATGTGTAATATATATTGTGCAACTATAAGTACGGAAATTTCATATGAAAATCAATGCTAGTTTGAATGGCAAGCTGGCCAAGTGTCTATGCATGAAATTTGATAAACTAGACTTTCAAAAATTCTTTTTTGCCAAGTAGAGCCACTACTAGTAATGAGCCAGAAAATGGATATTTTGGTGGTTTAGGATTACCATTAGAAAAAACAGGCTTGGCCATGGCAGTGCACAACCATGGCTGATGACTACGTTTAACATACCGATACTTTCCATTTATTTCTATATATACACACATAGATAAATGCATATTGTGTAGAAAAATGCAAATTATTTGTTCATCTTTTTCATGTATAACCAAGGATACGAATGAGGACCCAATGGTGTTTTTGAGTCGGCAAATTAAGTACATTGAGTTGCTGTTTTTTCATGTCATTATAGTTTATTTTATCAAATTTTGGGTCGATCTAATCATCCAAAAGAAACAGAACTTACATCCCCACATGTATATAACCAAACAAAAAAAAAGACTTGCACATCTAGCTTGGAAGCATTGTCCTCGCCATTGCTTAAAGCCTATAGTCATTAGTCAACAACAATACACACTCTTTTTCTTACGGCGACAACAAATATACTACTAGCTAGCTTAGCTCATCTGCCATAAGTGATGATATATAGGTTCAGACGTAATACTACATGCACATATATCAAGGTATAGTGTATAGTATACATATAATCAAGCTGGACATGGTGATCATGATGATACATGAAACTAGCTTATTCTTCAACAATATATGTGGCACATATATGTATAACAAGGAGGAGCGACTAGCAAGCAACATATGTATTCGAGGATCATCTGATCTGAATGGACCGGCTTGGCTAGTTAGGTATGTCCTTGAAGTGAGGCTTAGCCATGGTCGGAGAAGGGTCGTATGACCCGTAGTCGTTCATCTTCACCTGCTTGAGGATCCTCTTGTGGACCACCACCGCCACTTCGTCGTCTTCCTGCAGCTGCCCCATGGATTCCGTCGTCTCCTGCGCCATGCATGCACACAATTACACATGCTGCAGGCTGCTAGTTGGTACATGACAATTATCGGGCGGCTTATGTACATCGCGCGTTAGGGTGCAAATATACCCCTATATATTAGTGTGCGAAGATTAATTAACTTCTATGGCTATGTATAGCAGACGTCTAAAAAACTGAGGTCTAAAACTTTTCTAAAATTCTTAACAGAAAGGAAACATGTTATAGTACGTAGCAAATTAAAGCCGTTTATTATATTCTGTTTTCATGTAAAAATTCAAGAGGAAGATTAAAGATAACCATCCATATGAGATAACCAAGTACGTGCATCTTAGTCATACTTCTCTGAGTTCTCTAATGCATATCCCATACATGTCACGTAGAGACAGCACACGTCCTGCTACTTTTACAAGAAATTTTATATCATTATTTCACCGAGGCTCCATACTGCTAGATTCTGCTTGATGCACGCGGATCATAGGGCCACACACAATCAAAAGTATATATTGTAGTAGCGGAAAAAGTTCAAATTACTACTCTCAAGTATGGATAAAGTCCGAATAACCCATCAAATATGTTTTAGTTCATTTTACATTCATAGGTATTTCAATCGATTCAATCATATCTACTCCTTCGTCAGATTTGTCTTTTTTTGTTTCTCCATGTATAAGTGGTGTTTTAAGTTAAAATTTTGTGGGATGGTAAAGGACCATATAAAGAAATTTTTAATAATATAATATAAAATGTTCATCATTATTTTGAAAGGTTATAATATGTAATACTAAATTAATCATATTAATATAAATTTTTATGAGAAATAATGATGAAAAATTATACTATATTTTCTAAAATACGTTATGCGGCTCTCTATCATCCCACAAAGTTTTAAATTAAAACATGGCTTATGCATGTAGAAAAGAAAAGGACAAATCTTGTGAAAGGGTAGATTAGACCAATTAAGATAGTTATGGGTGTAACATGAACCAAAACATAATTTAGGAGGTTATCCAGACTTTTGTCCATGCTTGAGGCCGGGTAGTAATTTGGACTTTTTTTTTGCTTGTAGGTAAGCTAATACCAATGAATTGTTTGAAGTTCAAATTTGGAGAACTGTTCAGCCCACACAACGCATACATGTCGATCTAGTTGTGTTCAGCACACATGAATGGGCTGCGCTAACCTGTCAAATAAGACTGGTTGTCCTATAGGGAATTAGGGATCATGCACGGAATCTATAGAAATATAAACCCTCTTGGAGTTGAAAAATTGCATCTTATTATGCCTAGCTAGTCAACGCGTTGCATGTTCTATATCCGTGCTCTTGAGAAGAAGAGGATCGAGAGGACAGGACTAATACAGAGAAAAGAAACCTAAATGATTAATGCAATATTTTCTCAAAAATGATTAATCCAATATGACTCGGAGACATTAAGCAATTCTTCCCAAGTTTATATCCCTAAAAAAGTTTACTTTTAGCACTAGTTTTTGCGCAATACCATGAGAACATATGCTGTAGTTGAATATATAAGAGAAAAATATGTATGTATGTATGTATGTATGTATGTATGTATGTATGTATGTATGTATGTATGTATGTATGTATGTATGTATGTATGTATGTATGTATGTATGTATGTATGTATGTATGTATGTATGTATGTATGTATGTATGTATGTATGTATGTATGTATGTATGTATGTATGTATGTATGTATGTATGTATGTATGTATGTATGTATGCATGTATGTATGTATGCATGCATGCACATGCATGCATGTATGTATGCCCACAGTTGTCTCCTTCTGTCCCTAACTTATTTCCTGATTTTTCATGTCTGTGTTCTGAAACTGATGATTTCCTTGGCTTTTCCTTTCCCGTATAAACCAGAGTTCTTCCCTGGGCTTATTCCATCAAACGCAATTGAAGATTGTCCTGCTGATTTTTGTTCCACGCAAGATTGCACTGATTGGAGCTATAAGGTTAGCAGTCCCATGCGTTTGGCTGTCATGATTTTGTTTATATCTAAGCTATCCTCTTTCCATGCGAGAGATGAGACATACGCTGTCATTCAAAAAATTTATCATGTCTTTGCAGAGTTCAGAAAAGTCCAGCAATGGTGTGTATGTATGTATGTATGTATGTATGTATGTATGTATGTATGTATGTATGTATGTATGTATGTATGTATGTATGCATCTCTAGATAGCCGGGTCATATATACATGCGCTGTTACTCCTCCTTGGTTCTAAAATGCAAAATATATCTGTGTATAGTTATATATACCATCGATTCTGCATCATCTTTGTTCAGCAGCTTCTTCCTATGCCCTCCTGCACCAAGAAAAAGCTATAAGGATCACAAGGGAAACTGAAAGACAAACTAAACTGGCAATGCGCACGCAAGATCTCGTAGGACATCACAGAAATAATCTAGAACCCGATTTCTAATGGTTTAAACGAAGAACATCGGGGAAAGATCTAAGAGCATGCGCGCGCGCATACACACATGACCTAAATGATCAGCAAATTAAAACGACCAGCCAGCGCACTAACCTGCCATGGCGGACAGCAAGAGCGAAGCGAAGACGAGGGCGACAAGATAACTCGAGTTCCTGGGCTCCATGGCTCGCAAGGAGCATGTGGCCAGCTTGAAGAGAGAGGGGAGAAAAGCTATAGGGGGAGCAGCGCGCAGGAGAGATATGGCAGAAGATGAGAGCTAGCGCCTTTCCTTTCCTTGGTTTGGACACAAAGGAACAATAGCCATGACTTCAATAGGAACTGTTATTGTACCTTCTGCCTATTTGTTGCAATTTCTTTTTATTACTTTTTGTGGCAATTTCTTTTTATTTACTTTGTTTATGGTTGTTTCCGGATGAGATGAGTGGTCACATTTCAGAGAACTTATGCTTGCGACTTGGTATGTGCAGATAACTTACTGGAAGAGCAGAAATGCAGAATAGGAGATGTTACGGCGTTAAGCTGGCTGCTAGCTCGACTTGCAAGGTGTACAGGAAAGCTAGTTTTGATCCTGGCTTTGCGAAAATCTTTTAAGATCTGTATACTACATGTTATTATGATACTAAACATTTTTTTTCCTGAAATCTGTATGTCAATGGCCAACGCTAAGAGATGTATTAAGAAACATTGTTGATGTGAAAGACGCTCATAGACTTGCTGGTGCAGACTGTTTAATTAACTAGCCCAATAAGCCAAAGCCACTGACTTGTACCAGTACAAGCCATGCAAGTAGTTCCTCCCTTTTTTTAATCTCTATTTGCTGATGCATGCCAACTGTGCATGCCTGGAGTGTAAGAATGGTATGTCGTCGTGTATACAATTTTTTTATGAGAAGAGAAATTCTCAGGAAGCAACAAGATGTGGATGTTTTGTTGCTCATCACGTACTGGTAGGTGCTTCAATAGATTAGAATATATTAAGTGAACCTGAAGGAATTATGCAGCTAGACAAGAGTGGTCATTGGTCAGGGATCTGCAGGGTGCATGTTTGATGGCTATACCTGGGACAACCATCAAGGCAACATGCTGAGCACCAGGAGTCCAGTACTTCAGATAGAAACCATACATGATGCCTTGACCGGTAACTTTTCAGGCATGCAGCAGGCAAAGAATCATGCGATACCTCCAGTTTATTTCTTTTTAAACTGCCCCGCCCCACAGCTATTTCAGTTACAAGCATGCACTGATGCTCGAGAAGTCAACAAAAAAAAAAGACAGCCTCATCATATCAGTACATGCAAAGAACTATTTCTCCATAACAACCGTAATCGTCAGGTTTATCTTGAAGAACAGTT
>OAMR01000135.1:1362244-1380345 GCA_900205405.1 Echinochloa crus-galli
GGTGCTGGTTGATGTCCCAATCCAACCCACCGGAGTTGTAGAGTTGTTCGGGGTTCTTTACCCTTTGAGTTGTGCGGTCGATGGATCGGAGTTGTGTGAGATGGTATGATACCTCTCAAGTTGTACGATCTTCGGACCGAAGTTGTATGGTTTTCGGGCCCGGTTTTCCTTATAAACAGGGCCGACTCTCTTCTTCTAATAAAAATTTGGGAAAGCGTAAGCTTTCGCCATCCGTTCAAAAAAAAAATGAAAAACTAATCTCTACTCCAGCAGTCAGTCTAGTAGCCCACTTTATGATATTTGACCTCTTTCTTAGATAATAGACATCATACTTTACCTGTGACATAGTTTTCCTCACTGTCTACAGTATCCCTTTATTTTCAGTTTCATGTCACAGCTCACCAGATTAACAAACAATTCTTGAAGAACATTGTACTCTTGAGAAGTTGTAGACGGTATTTTTGGGGGCAACAGGGCTTTACATAAGTCGGAATTGTTAATATCAAACCTCAGAGGATCTAAACTCTATTTCCTGTCCAGTAACTATTTGATAGTATATCCCAAATACAATCATCAAATTAATAATTTTGGAATAAAATAATAAAAATAGTCTAATGTTAGCAATTATGTACGTAGGCAAAAGGATAGCTTCTATTCTTATTAAAAAAAAGGTAGCTATCCACTTGGATTCTAGGATGATTTAATGGTCTAGACTCTAGACTAATCCAACCAGTTTGTGTCGAATACAAATAATAATACACAAATTAGAATTAAAAAATGAGAACATTAGCAGCTAACTAATTTGTATACGATTTGAAAAAAGCTAATATAAAGAAAAAATTATGCCAAATACAATCAATTAAGCGTAACTAAATTTAGAATAAAAATAATGAAAAGTAGCCTCATGTTGGCAACAGTTCATGAACACTACATGAAAAAACTTTGAGATAACCCCAGATATGTAAGGGCACATGCCACTTTTATTTGCGGTATGCTTGCATCATCTAGAAGATTTGTTTTACTGAAAATTGTGGATTAATTCTTTTGATAAATCATTGTCACTGAACCTCTTATTTCTATGGTGTCAGGTCTTCAACACTCAGAACATTGTTGTGTCTTGTGATGTCAAATTCCCAATTAGGCTTGAGGGTCTTGCATACTCACATGGTGCTTTGGTCACATTTCAGAGAACTTATGCTTGCGACTTGGTATGTGCAGATAACTTACTGGAAGAGCAGAAATGCAGAATAGGAGATGTTATGGCGTTAAGCTGGCTGCTTGCTCGACTTGCAAGGTGTACAGGAAAGCTAGTTTTGATCCTGGCTTTGCGAAAATCATTTAAGAAAATTTAGTCTGTATACTACATGCTATTATGATACTAAACATTTTTTCCTGAAATCCGTATGTCAATGGCCAACGCTAAGAAATGTATTAAGAAAGATTGTTGATGTGAAAGACGCTCGTCCTTTCGCCTATCAGTCTACGCTCGTGGACATGGCCAAATTCATTCCTCAAATAATCAGTGACTGCAGCTGTTTCGTTTGCAACTCGAGCAAATATCTAGCCAAATTCATCCCTCAAACAATCAGTGACTGCAGCTATTTCATTTGCAACTAACTATACAAACACTTCTCTGAAGACAAAGTAACCCTATACAAACACTTCTGTTAAAAAAGAAGAGCACACAAGATATGGTAAACCTCAACTCTTCTACAAAGAAATTCCAGCTCCTCACTCAACTAAACTTTCCTCCTCACCTACACCATAGCCAAGGACATCATGCCCAGCTCTGTAGCATGCCCCTGGAGGATGCTTTATTCTCTCCGCACAAGCATAGCAGTTCTCACCGTCATAATAGTCCGGTGGGAATTTGCCATCTTTGAAGACATGTTTGATTCTTCGACCACCTGAAATAAAACAGTAGTATTTTTAGGTATGTAATGGACTTTCAAAAGTTTACCAATTTTAAAAAGTGCCAAAAAAGAAGAAAAACTAGCCACTCATGGTTCAAGATTCAGTAAAAGCCCATTGCAAGGCATTATGCTTGTTGCTTGCGTGGATTTAAAAAAGATGCTAGGAGTTTATGCAATGTGTATACAATGAAATGCTTTATAATAATTTGGTCCAGTACCGTTGGATTGCATATGCAGCGTGTGAGAATGGTATTCAATTCATGCTAATACCTTCCAGACAAAATCAAAAACTAATCTCTACTCAGCAGTCAGTCTAGTAGCCCACCTTATGATATTTGACCTCTTTCTTAGATAATAGACATCATACTTTACCTGTGACATAGTTTTCCTCACTGTCTACAGTATCCCTTTATTTTCAGTTTCATGTCACAGCTCACCAGATTAACAAACAATTCTTGAAGAACATTGTACTCTTGAGAAGTTGTAGACGGTATTTTTGGGGGCAACAGGGCTTTACATAAGTCGGAATTGTTAATATCAAACCTCAGAGGATCTAAACTCTATTTCCTGTCCAGTAACTATTTGATAGCAATTTTGGCAACACAAATTCCAACTGCAGCATTGTAAATGCACGAAAAGTCCCTAGTAGCACTATTACACTAACTACTGGCATTTGCAGAGCTGAAAATTAAAGGAGGTAAAACTTGTGGGCCAACATGATAGACAGGAATGGGTTTTCTTTAAAGAAAAAGAAGGCACAAACATATGAAGCAAAAGGAGCTTACCTGCGGAGTTACCATCAATAATTTCACAGGCAGTAGCGACAAATCCACTGTTGCCATCATCAATGTCACTAAACATGCACAGCTCAGCAAAGAAGAGCTTCTCCAAGCCCGTCTTCATGCCCAGAGCCATGAAGTTCATGTGCATATGGTTAGGATCCTGCAGACGATACTCGATGAAGCTGTAAACTTCGTTCAGGCGCACTTGCAGAAACTGGTATTGCTCTTCCTATGCGAAGAAAAAAGAACAATGGTTGCAGATCAGAACTGGTGAAACAATTGAAACAAAACGGTTGGAAAGTGAAGATAAACTAGGAAGAAGAAATATGTGCTCACGGATGATTTTTGTGGTAGAGAACCAACGCCATGTTTGCTCTCTTTTTTATAGCCGTAGATAGACTGGAATCTGTTTTTCTATTGGCCATCCAAATGCATTCTCTATGTACTCCGCTTCAACATCATCCAAACCCCCCTCCTCTATTTCCTTCTCTGCTCTAGATCTGCTAAGCACCGTCCTGGAATCAACAACAGGTTTGCTGCATAAATGATTGTGGATCATGTTAATCTTCTTCTTGTCATGGGTCTACCAATTAAACTACAGATGAGAGCCAAATGACTTGGTTTCAGATTACACTAGTGTTTTAGACTAAAAAAATCCAAAACCAAATCATCCTCACTGGAAAATGAAACGAATCTGTTTAGTTCCAAGTGGAGGATCCAGTTGGGTGCCAGGAGGTTCGATGACATGGCGGAGTGCAGCCCGGCAGCAGATTTTGGTTATTAGATTTTGTTCAACCTGTTAATACCCTAATGGGTGTGCTCCTGCAACTGCAAACGAATCTGTTTAGTTCCAAGTGGAGGATCCAGTTGTGTTGAGTGTGCCGATTAGCCGGTGTGTTGAGTATGCTGGCTGGTAATGAATAATGATGGAGAAATCACATCCTGAACTTGGGAATGTGCTTGTCTGTCGAATTTCTATTTGCCACACTTTTTACCATATGAGTGTTTTGACTGCTTTCAGCACGACCAATTGGTCAGTGCCGCCTGCCGCGTCGTATGCCTCCCTTCAGGGAGGTCGGGAGTTCAAACCCTGCTGGGTGCGAATTTCGTTGTAAAAAAATTCCCTCGTCTATCCCACGCCAAAGCACAGGTCTAAGGCCAGCCTAAATCTCACGTGGGTTGCGGTGCCGCTGTGTATGAGTGGGGTGGGGGTTCGGGAATTTTCTCGACCTGTGTGAGAAGGTCTTCTTCTTGATACAATACCGTGGGGGTGGTCTTACCCTCCGCAGGTCGAGTTTTGAATTGAGGATGAAGCAGACCACTAGCACAGATTCCTAGTGATTGTGATTCAGTGTACACTAGTGTGCTTCTAAACAACCAAACAAATCCGCTACTCTTCCAGCTTGTAAGTATCCAAAAATACCCAATGCTCAGATTCGGTATAGGATAGTGCCTACTTGCTTGTAAATAACCAAAGAAATCTTATATGTGCATGAGACTAGAAACAAATATTGCCGTTCTTTTGTTTCACAATATGCTTAATTCTTTTCCCTTTAGACTTATTTACTGCTACAGTGCAGACCGTTTAAACCTCGAGCCGGTCATCAACCGTTTATATGGTTTAGACGAGGGTGAACGACCGTCTAGCGTTTTGCGTTTAATGTCGTGCATTCGGTAGACTCTCTGCATTCGCCCCCCTATAATTTTTTTCCTGATCCACCCCTATTGGCTCCACCCATGGAAGTAGGAGACGAGGGGAATGGAAGAAGAGTCGTCTGAAGACGATCCGCGCGTTTGATTGCTTCGCCGGTGCTCGGCCGCGGTCACTGTCCCCGCCGGCGCTTCCTCTCCTTGCGCACGCCTTCTTCCGCCGATACGGCGGCGGTCCGCCTTCCCGGACGCGCTGGGAGCCGGTGCCCCATCATCACGAAGCATCTGGGGGCCGCCCGCGGAGGCGAAACGAGGTCGAGACCCACCCACTGACTCCTGAGTCCTCGCCCAGGCGATGTTGGGTATTCGGATGGGATTTGCTCCGATCTCGTCCTATTCCTTAATTTCGGGCCCCAAGGCGGTCCGCGCCTTTGCGATCAAGGCCTTGTTGTTTATCCATATTTGGGAGTTGCTTTTTAGAGTTTGAAATCTCTTCATAATCATCGCACCACTGTAGCATTTCGTCTGTATATGCAAAAAATTATTTAAAAATTAATTAATTAGGCTCAAAATGTTCGCATCGTAGAGTGCAACAAAACTGTGCAATTAGTTTTTAATTTCATCTACGTTTAGTACTCTATGCATGTTGTGACATTTAGGAGTCACTTTTTAGCCCAAGAAGAGTCGGACTCGTGTGGGATCAATGCACAATGGGGCCGCATGATTCTAAATTGTATTTCTGTTTTTTTAAAAAAATAAATTGTAATATTATGTTTCAAAAAAGTTATTCTATATTTTATAAAAAAGGTTAAAGCGTTTTAAATTTGACAAAATTTATATAATCAAATACTATTTAAAATTTTGTGCAAATTATTATATCTTTTTATGAAGACTTGCTTTATAATATTTTTTTTTTCAAAAATACCTTAAATTTGACTATATTTTTACAGAATAAAACGAGCAATCAAACTTCTGGTAAAAAAAGTCCAACGATCTACATTTTAGAACATAGATAGTAACATTTATGGTATCGATTAACTATTAGATTTTTTTATTAGATAAATTTCATAGTATGTCTATTTGGTACCATAAATATGTGCAATTTTCTCATAATTTTGATCACATAAAATGAATTGACAATCCAAGAATATTGACTGACTTACAATTTAGAACAGAAGAAGCTTGTCATGTGTCTTTGTTTAAAAAGAAACATAATTCAAAGAAGCAATTAAAAATATCGGCAGCACGAAGTAGAATCGGGAAATTACGAGGAAGCTTTTTTTTTCTAGGCAAATGAGGAAGCCTCTTTATTCGACGCCTACACGAAATAGATGCAATCAAGCAAAGAGTACACGTTCTTTCATGTTTGATAACTTTTCCCGTGACAAGAATTATTTCTTTATATATACAATTGAGTATGCTCTTGGAAAACCAATGCTACACTTGCAGTATGCTAAAAATCAAGAAAAAAAACTCCAAATTACTATCATCATCTATGAGCAATGTTTGAATAACCCCCTAAATATTTTTTTTGTTTACTTAACCCCTTTGTTTTTTTAAACCAGCTTAGGATTCACCTTTGGATTTTGGCTCAATTGAAACCCAGTTTTGATGACATGGCAGTTGTTTTGTTGACTAATGGCTCCACGTGGGCCATCCTACGTGGCAACAACTCTGCCACTACTCTGAACTTGCTGCAGCATTCAGTTGCTGACCTCTACAAGGCCAAATCAAATGGACCCCCTTTTTTTAACAGAAAATGAATAAGGTGATTCGTATCATGCCACTAGCTGTGAGCACTTTTTTCAATTGATGTATAGATGTTCAGGAGTGCATTAAGAAATTTTTTACTCAATTTCTTTTGGGACTAAAGCTGGCTGAATTGAGTAACGGCGTAACGCTCATTCTGATGCGGCAAGGAACTCGTCACCAACTTTATCAGAATTCAGAGTAGCCATCCCTTCTTGAACACTAATATGCCATCATGGGGGAGGATCTGTTGGCCACTGAGATAGTGGCAGGAGTTTTGCAGAACGCATGGAGACGAACTGGACGGCAGCGAGATGCACGAAACCGGCGGCGAGATGTACGAAACCGGCGGCGCCGTGGCAGGAAAGAAGTTGTTGCCATGTAGGGTGGCCCGTGTGGAGTCATCAGTGAACAAAACAGCTGCCATATCACTAAAACCAGGGTTTCAGTTGAGCCAAAGGTGAATAGTAAGCTGAAGACCGTGAAGGTGAGCGCCGCTGCGGTTCGTGGAGATGACTGCCGGCCACAACCCCCGCCGCGCTCCGAGATTGACGACGTGGACGACCACACACGGTTGGCTTGGGCACCATCTGGCCGGGCTTCCGAGAGCACAGAGGGGACTGGACTGGAGGCTAAGCTGCCCTCCACCCGACGAACCCCGGCGTCGCCTACTTCTTCCGGGACGAGCTTATCTTCGGCAGCTTCGTCCGAGTGCACGGTCGTCGGTCGGTAGTGGGGTAGGCTTTCGTGAAAAAAGAACAGCACGCCTCCTGCGTCTTCCCCTGCATCTTCATGCGTCTCCTCCGGCCCAACAGTCACCCTATCCTGCATCATGCTTCTCCTCCGGCCCAACAGTGAGGACCAGTGGACCACCACTGTAAGTAATGTCTCATCCTATTCACTCCCAAGTTCGTGCATCATGCGTCTCCTTCGGCCCATCAGTGACGACCACCACTGTAATGCCCCATCCTATTCACTTCCAAGGTCGTGCTTAAAAAACTTCGTTTTCATTCGCCTGATAAGAAAACCTTAATCCCTGCCACTGCCACGGACTATTTTGATTCTGATCTAAATAAGGTCACACGTAACCATGATCTCCCAGCTAAGCATTGCAATTTGCAATGCACCGAGTAAACAAACATAACCAAAATAACACCTGAAAATTACTCAACATATACCGACACGGCAACACTGGCGTTTTATCACTCTGATGGCGCAATGTTACCATCACCATCTCAGATATGAACTACTCTGCATTGCACCAAGCATCGCAAGCAGGTCGACGCAAAACACTGACATACGAAGGAAGAATTCACAGTGCATAGGCCATCTAACTACAACACAATCTCAGCAGCATAGCAGACTCTTTTTTCCCTAAACAACAACCGCATGAAGAATGAAAACAGTGCTAACACTGCAGTAACGACACTTATACCACCCCACGAACAATATACTGCTTATTATTCCTCCGACTGAAAGGGAAAAAAAGTCCCAAACAAATCAATCCTCACCATTGAATCCAAAAAAGAAAGAAAAGAGACATTATTATCCCCACCAGATGAATTAATACTGCGTGATCTACATTACCACACACCACATGACACACCTACAAGAGGCATAACAGCAGTCTCGCCGAGGCCACGGTTGAGGTCATCATCTCTGGCTGGGCTCGACAGTGCGCACATTGGCGCTGCTCATCCCTTCGAGCCTGTCCTTCATTATATCTACAAAGTGACCAACCATTTCATGGAACTGCTTCAAACCAGAGAGCGGTAAGATTATCGATGAACGGTCAGCTCCAGCCACCTACAAGCACAAGCAGTTGGAGCAATGCATTAATCTGGTAAGGGGGCAGAATTCTTACTAGTTCTATTGAGAAACAACACGATACCTCAGAAATCCTCAAATAATGGCCCCTGTTGTTGCTGCCCAGGTCAAAGAAGAACCTCTTCTGATCTGCCCTAATCACCTTAGACATTCCCATGCCACTAATTTCTTCCTGAGGAGGCAGATCAACCAAGCGTTCAACATCTACCTCGGGCACAGATGCAGACTGGCTACCATGTCCAGCTATGAATCCAGCACCCACATCATCAGAGAGGCCAGGAAGGCGCTCTGGCGGTTCCATGTGTTGCTGGCCAATCCAATGTCAGAAGAACACAATTAGAGACTGGACATTATAAATATGCCACAAACAGATCGCTTCATTAGCTGTACCTGATTTGGATGATTTGGTAGGACATACAGTCGAGAAGCCTCGTTATTTATTTCCAAGAGTACATTCCTGAATGCTTCCCAACCTTCTTCACCGGAGCTGCCAGCCGGAACAATTATGGTACTACGATTTCTGTTGACGGAGGCCTCGGAAACCTAAACATGAAAATGTTTTGTCAGTAGGTAAATATTATAGCCATGTGACACATATTTATACTACACAATTACTTTTGAATCACATGACAGAGTATAGTAGATCAAAAGCCTAATTGCGCACAAATATAGAAACAGAGATAAACTATGCCCTAACTATCTGCAAGATTATAACCTTGCACAGTTTCTATACATGTGGTCCACTTTGCAACTTAACAAATGCCTGAAAGTTGTATACGGTTTCAGGAGTGCGCCAAGTGTGCAATAGCTGAACAGTATTGAGGAACAAGGTGGTCGAATTAAGCAAAAGAAGTCTTTTTGAGACACTGTAGACAAGAAGTATACTCAAAATCATCTATGGCCCCAAGAATGCTTTCAAGACAACAAGGATTGGGAAATTAAACAAACAACATGATATGTTCAGCAACATGATAACCCACCAGAAATAAAGTACCATATAATATTTTATTAAATGACACACCTGTGACTGAAGATGAAAGACTTTTTTTTCGCTAAGAACATGCATTGAGCAATATCTTGAGATTTGTAACCCAGGCAGTTTTCAGGAGATTTCAGATTTGTAATACATATTGTTAATGTAATCTATTGCTGCCAATTTAACCTTTTCTGTTGGTTCCAACTTTGGTGCCGAAATAAAACTATGAACAGATAGCTTCATTTTCAGAAATACACTATTCCAATTGACCATCATAACTAGGATACAGACATCCGGTGTTCTAACCCCAAATTTAAAATTTTGGACAAACATCAAGAAAATAACCTGAAATTGATTTCCTTATCTATATGTACACATTAAAATTGGATATTCCAATGCCAGTACACATATTTACCAATACATTTTCTTTGGGAGCACAAGTGCTACAAGAGGCTAAAATCAACAACAAATCTGAACACAAATTAATCCAAGAAAGCTGTTATTTTTTCAAAACAATAATGCTACTGAGTATAAAAGAATTGTCGTAAATAAAAAGATAGCAAAATCAAATGTATCAGCGGCATGTAAATAAAAAGATAGCCAAATCAAATGTAACAGCGGCCCTTAAGCAAGCAGAATTCTCCACATAATTCAAAGGCAACTGTCAGTCAGTCAGTGTCTATCTTCAGTCAACAGTTATTAAATGATATAACTGCAAAACCCAATCAATCTTGGTTCATTTTGCATTTTGACCTATAAAAATTGATCACCAAGACCTATTGAATGCACTATTCAGTGGTGAACCCACATCCGAAAATTTTGGTGTTTTTAATTTTCAGTCTTTGAGGTGCGATTTGAACGCTGTTTTCTATTTAATTTTATGATGTTGTCTCCAGACTAAATATGTAAATGTTTCTTGAGAATCAAAGCTTCAAAAGTTTGACCAGATCTTGTCCAAAATGTCAATCTAAGTATTTGTGGGCGGAGAGGAGTAATTAACAAATTAACTTGGTAATTTCGGACAAGCAGAATGCTCTGAACAATAAAATATACCATTCAAGGTTGGGCTCTTTCCTCAACTGGCACTAGGTTCATAAATAACTGACAAACCAGCAGTAAAAAGTGAAATTGCCAGAATAGGAGAAACCAAAACCTGTGAAGGGTACCACTACTAAAAGGGAAAGTACCATTTTGATCATCCATCTTTCGGCTGTGGCCCTGTAGGACCTAAACCTTTTCAAAGTTTGAAGTAACCCTCAGACACATTTATTTAGGACTTGTAGTTTTAACACATTAACTTTGGGCCTCGGTAAAAAAAAACATGCCGCTGACAAGTGGGTCTATGCTCCACATCTTAGCGACAAACTTATTAGTAGACTCATCCACCATTATTAATCAGCATACTCGTTTAACAAAACCTATACACTGGATGACTTTTTTGAGTCATACAAAAAGCTGAAGATCAAAATGACTATGAAAATAAAAATATGACTTTCATTTACTAAACCATAATCTAGTATGAGAAATCATCCCTTTTCCAGCTAAACAGTTTGGCTCCCAACAATGACGTTCCCCAATTTGGCAATTTCACCGCACCAAACACACAAAAAGTTCGCAGAATTAGAAATTGCACTCGTAGTCATACAGAGAACGTTACGTCACCTTGAGGAATCGGCCTCTCTTGTTCTCCCCAATATCAAAATAGAACACCTGCACCGCGCAGCGAACAGAATTTAGAGCACGCCAAAATTGGCAGCAGCGACAACAGAATCAGCGGCAAAACCGGGCCAATCGCGGAGGAAGCGGGGCCAATACCTTGGTCTGGAGCCGCAGCTCCTTGCTGAAGGCGTCGCGCTCATCGGTGCGGATGTAGTAGTCGAAGAGGTCGAGGAACCAGGCGACGCCGTCGACGGGGACGATGATGGTGGAGCGCGTGGCCGAGGTCTTCTCGGAGATCTTGAGGTACCTCCCCCGCGGGTTCTCCTTCAGATCGAAGTAGAACAGCTTGTGCTCGAACTGCAGCGTCTTGCTGACGAGCTCCACGTCGCCGCCCCCGCCCACGCCGCCGCCGCCGGGGCCGACCCCGCCGCCGACCATGACGCCTCCCCCGACTCCGCCGCCGCCGCCTCCGCCACCGCCGCCGTCCATGGCCGCCGCTAGGGTAGGGTTTTGGGGAACGGAGGTCGCGATTAGGGTTTGGGTTTAAACGAAGGAGCTCGGGGTGGAAAGAGGGGATGTGAGGTTGGGAATGGGGATAGATCTCGAGGGCGGGTTTACCCCGAAAACGGTGGGCGACTCGGTTTGGGACTCGTGGAGGGGCTGACGTGCGGGCCACGGTTTCCGTGGAGCCCGCGGATCGGTGGGTGGGGTGGGCTGGGGCGCAGGCGCGGCGCCCGTGTGTGCGTGCTGTGCCCGTACCTGCGTGCGGGATGCTGACCGCGCGCTCGTGGCGTGCCGAGCCGCGATTGGCCGCGGGGCTCTCACTGACATGATTGGACTGGGTAAGGTTCCGTTCGGGCACTTTTTATTCCCATTTTGGGTAGCTCTCTCGTTTGGGCATCGGAGGCAGTATAGAGATCAGCTCGTGTAAAGCCAACATAGCTCTGTATGGAAACCCCTAGTCTCATCAATGAAACTCTAGTGGACAGGAACTCGAGGATGGTACAAGGGGTGTATGGTCTCCAGCCTTGACTCTTGAAATGTAGGGAAGGCGGTGTTCACTTCCCTAAAAAGGGAATGTGAATTTGGGAGAAAATGTCACATCGAACACTGTAGTGCACTATAGCACTTTTTGTTTGTTTGTGGTAATCATTGTTCTACCATGACCTAACTAGGCTCAAAAGGTTCGTCTCGTCGTGTACATCAAAATCATATACTTAGTTTTTTTATTTACCTATATTTAATGCTCCATGTTACATCCTATTTAGTTTGGTTCATCCGAGAGCAACAAATAAAGTGGCGAATTTTATCACAAGAGAAGAGGAGATGGGTTTATGTGGCAAAGCCTCAACCTCGACACATGTTGGCATGCCGAGATGGCATGTGTGGCAAGATGTGTTTGGGGGCTCTGCAGTACAGCCAATAAAAGCTAGTTATAGATAAGGGCGGTGTTTAGTTCTCCAAAAGAGAGAGTAAAATTGGGTGAAAATGTCATATCGGACACTGTAGCACTTTTTGTTTGTTTGTGGTAATCATTGTTCTACCATGATCTAATTAGGCTTAAAAGATTCGTCTCGTCGTGTACATCAAAACCATGTACTTAGTTTTTTTATTTACCTACATTTAATGCTCCATGCATGAGGAGAGAGATTTGATGTGATAGTGAATAGTGAAGTTTAGAGAGAGAAAGTTTGAGGGAAGTTTTGGATTTGAAGGGAAGTGAACACCGCCGAAGTGTATTGTGTTTTAGGTTGTCTCTATCAAATCTTACGTCAAACGCAGCATGACCTAGACACACTAGAAATTTAGAGTTTTTCCCGTTAATGATGATATTAATCTATATTAAGTAATATGGTGTAGTATTATTTTGAAGTAGCTTAAATATGGTAAGTGGAAATTGGAGTATGGTTACATTAAAATAATGAATATTGATGTGACATTACTTTCTTTTAGTGTACTTTATTTCTACCTTTTATCTTGTAGAATATGCCATAGACAATTGAATGCAATCTCTTTCTTGGCTAGGTTACATAGACACCTGTGTGATAAAAACATAACGTTACGTAAATACACATCAATATGGCTTAATGATATGGTTAGAACAACTCTAACAATGCTCATGTTTGGCACGCTTTCCACCTACTTCCTGAGTAGGGCTCCTACCCATCATCTGGGGTTAATGATTGTCGAGTGGTGAACTGATTATATTTGTCATAATATTCAGTCAACACCCAACCTCAATTGATAATGGCCAGATTGGTCAAGGGAATTGGCCTCGTCGTCTTGGCTGATGTAATACACCGCTCCCCAAAGCCGTGACGCACGACCCTCTTGAGGTGTGTGCACACATACTGTCGGTGCTGAGATTGACCGACCAACCTCAACGCCTAACATAATACGATGTGTCCCGTCCCTCACCGGTTGATGCAAGAGCTGGCACAATGACTCAAGGGATTTATCCTGGTTCCGGCCATGGGGCCGTACGTCCAGCAAGGCGTGCTCTTGGGCACTATACTATCTTGCACCGGGGTGCTTGTAGTGGGGGGCTACAAGCTCGGCGGGAGAGGAGGCGAGGCCTCCAAGTCCCTGTGTGAGTGGGTGATTGAGGCAGAATGCCAATGTCGCGATGGGTGTGTATGTGTGTTCTATCGTGAATGTGGCCGTCCTTTGTCGCCCCGGGGTGCCCGCCTCTTCCTTTTATAGACCAAGACTTATGTCACTTCGTAATCATTGCGCTACTGTAAGCATGCCCGCCTCGTCGGGAAATGACCGGGAGTTGGTGGAACAGCGGTGCCGAATGACGCCTGCCAGCCCGTATGACGATGACGGGGGCAGGTGGTCCTGCTTGCTGAGGTCTGCCGAGGTGACTTGGCACGGCGCGTCCGCCCGGAGTCCGCCCCTGGTCGTCGCCCGTACGCTATTCGAGGGCGGCCTAATGCCCTCTCGAGGGCCTCACGGCCGGGGGAGGACGGGAGTTGGCGTAACAGTGGTGTCGAATGACGCCTGCCAGCTCGCTCAGAGCCTTGCACAGTGCCGCGTGCGTCAGCGTACCCGCGGCGTGGTCGCACAGTGACCAGAGTAGGTGCAACAGTGGGCTTTCGTGGTGTCAGCGGCGTGGTGCGGGGCTCCCTTTTGACTTTGGCCCCGGACCGGCGGGGCGGGATTTAAATGCGGCTGCCGGGCGGAGTGGTTGAGCGTCTCGGTGCTTGCGCCGAGGAGGTGTCGAGCGAGGCGGAGTTTGGGCTCGAGAGGGTCACGGCCCTCGAGCGAGGCGGAGATTTGGGTCAAGCCTGCTCGAGGGGGCTGCTGACCTCGAGCGAGGCGGAAATAGGGTCTCGCTACTTCGAACCCCTCGGTGGCCGAGACGGAGCGACATCTTGGGCCGCGATGAGCGGTGGTGGGCCGTGTTGCCCAGGTTTTGTTTGGGCCGTTGTTTATCCTGACCTCTTTGGTTTGGCGTTTTTTAGGGTGTTTTCCCCGATGGTTAGGGGACCCCCTCGGGATGTCCCCGACAGTAGCCCCCGAGCGTCTGCCTGGCCAGAGGTCGGTCGGGCTGACGCTGACGGTTCGCGGGGTCGGTCCCGGGCCATCTGCGGGGATTAGTCCCTTTTTTGGCTTCGTAGGTTTTTCCGTGGGGGCGCGCGAGCGCACCCGCGGGTGTAGCCCCCGAGCCTTAGCAGGGGTGTTCACACTCGTGCAAAGGCTTTTGATCCTTGCAAGTTGGATTTTAAGCTCCGAGGCTGCGCCATACCCAGGCTCAAGCTCCGCGCTCGAGGGGTGTTGTGCTACCTGTGCGGGGAGCCCCCGAGCCCTTTGGCCTGGAAGGGTCGACCGGGTCATGCTTCCCGTCTTCATACGACCCTCGCGTCCCTTTCGGAGGGATGAGGGGTGAGATTCCCTGCGCCACCCTCGACCGGGTTCGCGGACGCGGCTGTCTCGTTTGAGCTTTTAACGGGTGGTTCGAGTGGGCGTCCGTGCCCCGTTCGTTGGGGGTCGGCTCGTGGTCCGGAGACACGTCCATCAGCGAGCACTCGCAAAGGTTTGTTAGGCAGGGCTTGGTCCAGTCAAGCGTAGAGAGTAGCTAGCGATAGGTTATACTCCTCCACTTACCAGTCCGATCCGACAGTCGTTATGCTTAACAAACAAACACATGCACCAGCAGCTACCAGCAACGGTCACGCATGCGTGCATCTTACCAATAACATAGTACGTCGTCGTCGATCCATCGATTAGTGAGGGACCTGCATACCCTGTAGTTCTGTAGTGATATCAATCATACCCAGGCTCGAGCTTCGCGCTCGAGGGCCGTCGTGCCGCTCGCGCAGGGAGCCCCCGAGCCCCTTGGCCTGGAGGGGTCGATCGGGTCATGCTTCCCGTCTTCACGCGATCCTCGCGTCCCTTTCGAAGGGATGATGGGTGAGATGCCCTGCGCCACCCTCGATCGGGTTCGCGGACGCGGCTGTCTCGTTTGAGCTTTTAACGGGTGGTTCGAGTGGGCGTCCGTGCCCCGTTCGTTGGGGGTCGGCTCGTGGTCCGGAGACACGTCCATCAGCGAGCACTTGCAAAGGTTTGTTAGGCAGGGCTTGGTCCCGTTCGACCGGGGCCAAGGGCGCGAAAGCTCTCCCTCGGTGGGATCCCTCAACTAACTGCCTTTGTCTGGCCTTGAACACAACAGGGGCGTCCCCAGACTTCACGTCCGGGGTAAAGTCATGATGAGCACGCCCGAATCGTCCCTGACTCTGTTGATCTGGAGCGCCTGTCGAACACGTTCGTGGGCCAGGCTTCGAACTCCTGATCAGTAAGGCCACTGAGGGGGCGCGCGTGCCCCTCTATTCGAGGGTCGGGGCAGCCTCCCTTCCCACACTCGTATTTGACTTGGCCGGGGCGTCCGTTAGGAACCGTTCGAGGGTCGGACTTCGAACCCTGGCCTTCGCGGAACGCCTTGAGGCGATTTGGCTTACCTTGGAAGCTGTTGTCGTTTGCCGGCTCTCTTGACCGGGGACGGTCGTCCGCATTTCGCGTAAGTCATGGTTAACGTGGCGGTACATCGGCCCGTCGACCGGAATCGGCCCTTTGTATCTCTGAACGGCCTTTCCGTGGGTTAGCACAACAAGTTTGCGATACCACGCCTTTTTCTGCGATCTTGGAGCGACTTTCGCGGAGAAGTTCGCTTTTTCACGAGTAACTTGAGTGTTGGGGGGGTGGGGGGATGCCATAGCCTTCGGCGAGGAGAGGTGGAGGTTGCGGATCAACTTTTCGGGGCGCGCTAGGGAGCCTGATCGTCGCGGCTTGGGGGACGCCAAAGCCGTCTTCGTGAGTTCCTGCAGAGATTTTGGGCACTTGGTCCCGACATTTTCGTGATTTGTTGTGCGGTAGATAAAAACGTATCTATTTAATCTAATCGACGCGTTTTGGTTTCGGCGTGCCGCGCCTCTTTTCTTGGCTCGAGATTGATTTCGGCAAAGGAACACGGGCAACTTTGACGTTGAGTGGCGAGGGGGATGCCGTAGCCTTCGAGGGCGTTAGGCGGTCCCGCGACCCAGCCGGCTCTCACCCGCAGTAGGCTCGTGCCTTGCTTTAATCTTTCTGGGTGGTCGAAAAAAGGCTCGGCGACACATTTTTTTTCGGAAAAGCCGTTTGCATTTGTTCCATTGTGCTCTTTTCGGCTCAGAGAGATTTTAGCCGGGTATTTCGAATCTACGAACAACTAAAGCGTGGAGTGGAGAGGGAGATGCCGTATCCCTTCGAGGGCGTAGGCGGTCTCGCGGCTCAGCCGGCTCTGGCTTTAGTTAGCTCGCGCCCCGCATTTTTCTTTCCAAGCGCTCCAAGATTTAGCACAATTTTTGAAAAAGAACGGGACGATCAGGGGGTAAACCCCCTGTAGCCCCCGAGGGGGACTTGGCTCTATCGAGACCAGGTCGAGGATAGGACCAAGCCCTCCTCGTTCATGCTGTTAGTAACAATGTTTCCATGTTTTTCGCAAACTTTTCATCGTTGTTGACTAAGAACATGAAGTATTTACGAGAAATGCTGAGAATTTAAGGGTAGAAGCGGCGTAGCTGTTGGATGTTCCAGGCATTGGAGAAGACCTCGCCCTTCTCGTTCGCCAGCTTGTGGGTGCCGGGCTTGAGGACCTTGGCGATGATGAATAGCCCTTCCCATGATGGAGTCAGCTTGTGGCATTCCCGATTGTCTTGGCGCAACCTTAGCACATGGTCCCCTTGGTCTTGCCGTCGAAAATCGCCTCGACAGCTTCCTCTCCAGAGGCGAAGTTGGTGGCGATGTCGAATAGCGCGTTGACACTGGTGGGGTGGTTTCGCCCCAGCTCTCGCACCAGCTCTCGGCACGTCGTGCCTTCCAGGAAGGCGTGGATGATTTCGGAATCACCCACGCTCGGGAGCTCGGTGCAGCGCTTGGAGAAGCGGCGGATGAAGTCCCTCAGCGGTTCGCCGGCCGTCTGCCAACACCCGCGCAAGTCCCAGGAATTCCCAGGGCGCACGTACGTGCCCTGGAAGTTGCCTACAAACATCCTAACCAGGTCGTCCCAGTCATGGATCTGGTTTGCGGGCAAGTGCTCGAGCCATGTCCTCGCGGAATCCGTGAGGTGGAGCGGAAGGTTGCGGATGATGACGGCCTCGTCCATGGCCCCACCTAGCTCGCAGGCCAGGCGGTAATCGTTGAGCCATGTTTCGGGGTTCGTCTCACCCGCATACTTGGCGATGGTGTTAACACCGAAAATTGACACCAGGAAGAGGCTGACATGTGGGCCGGATTTGGTGAAAAGATAAACATCGTTCAGCTAAGAAAGCTTATCTTCGAGAACGATTCGGCAAAGGCATTCTGCGGTCGGGAGTCCGTCGCCGATTCGGTAAGGGAGTTTCTCTATGGAAAGCATTCGGGACGCATGATGACGTGGATTGAATACAAGAAAAGAGCCGATTAATAAAGAATGCGGGATGAATACGGCACTTCGACGTATTTCTTTGGAAATAAACGTTTTGTAATCGTAGTCGACTAATGCGGGAATGAACCACATATTACTATATTGGTAACTCCTGAAGTACATCTCAAACCAGATATGAAGTCTATAATGTAGTTATGTTATGTCAACCTGTAAGGCTGTAACTAAAAAACTGACTCGGTCATGAGGTAACACTGGTACCAGTAGTATATCTCCAGGAAAGACCATAGCCAGCTTTATATATAAAGCATCCTCCAAAGGATACTGGGATTACCAGTTTACAATAAAGCACACACCGCTCGAAGAACAGCATCCAACAAACCCGTAACAGGACTCTCTAGGCCGCGCGCCAGAGATAGGAAGACACTACTCGCGACGAACAAACTAAAGGGCCATGAGACCATTACAAATCGACTGGACCCGACCTTCCGCGGAGCCTACGACTCCACCACCAACGGCTACAAGGAAAACCTCCAAACAACGCCTTCAGGAAGGCAAAGACGCGACTGCGACAGCGTTTGGTTTTCACCACGGAGAGCTTCCACGAACCGCCGTCGAACGAGACCCTGCAGACAACGCCCTCA
>OAMR01000135.1:1390596-1412001 GCA_900205405.1 Echinochloa crus-galli
TACTTATATCATCGATTTCCAAATAATATACACAAATCAAGATGCTAGTTGTACACGATAACAGCACAAACAAAGGCATAACAGTAACAATGAGTTAAACTGGAGATTAAGAAAAGCCATAACAAGAACATGGTATAGAAACTTCGCTAACAAACTACCACCAGTTACCACCAGTTACCATAACAAGAACATGGTACTATTAGCTTTTCACTTATACTGAACAGTATATAACCTGGACATAAGCAAGAATCATGAACAAGTAGCCATGCTTAGCAAGCAACAGAGGATGCTCAGGTAATCACTACACGAAGCATAGGATGCAAGATGTAGAGACGAGATCGAGGAAGCAGAGGATGTAGATCCACTTCCCGGTCCTTCACGCCGAGGGCCGCAGAGGAACCACTTCACGCCAAGGCCGCAGAGGAACCAACATCTTTCCTCTCAGACAAGCTGAAGATGGCAAGCCCCTGATGGTACTCCGGCTTGAGCTCCTTGAGCTGCGACTGGTGGTACTCCGGGCTGGAGGCGAAGGGGAGGGCGAGTTCCCTCGCGGCGGCGGCGGCGAATCTACCCCCGCGTCAGGCCGCTCTCCCCATGGACGGGTGCCGGCCGTGCGGCTCTTCGCAGCTTGGGGGCGAGTCTGGCGTGGATCCGGAGCGGGAGATGGGCCTGGGGTTGGGGTGGGGTAGGGTTTGGCAGAGCGGCGGCGATGGCCGTGGCCCCGTCAGTACAGAGGAGGGGATGGGGAAGGAGGATGCGGAAGCGGAGAGATGGGGAGGGGGATGCGGCGGCAACGGTGGCGGAGCTGGATCTGAGGCGAAGTGATGGTGAGGAGGAGGATGCAGAAGCAGAAAGAGATGGGGAGAGAAGGAGAGGGCAAGCGGGCGGGGTAGGGAGGGAGACGGTGAGAGCTAGGGTTTCCAATGGATTTATACTGTAGAGAAGGAATCTCTATCGTTGGATTGCCAATGAACGGCTGAAAATAACTAGGCCATTTGGGCCGAAATGGGCTCTATTTTATTTCTTCTCTTTTAAACGTTTTTCTTTTTCTTTTTTATTTCATTGTACCATTGTGAAATAGCACATAAAAATAACTATCTTAAATTAACCAACATATTTTTTATATACAATAGACTAAATATAAGTTATATCGAAGAAGTTTTAATAATTATAGAACTTATTTACTATTTTTAACAGTTTAAATGAATTTTTGTTGGTTTATTGAAAGTAATTACAGTTTGAACTAAATGTACCTCCGATAAAATTTGAAAAATTACAAAAAAAATATATATTTAGACGCCTATGTTGTATTCTAGCCCACTTCTTGAGATTGATGAAAAATTCAATAGACTTATAGAAAAATTCAAATTTCTACTAGCTGTCTTATTATAAAATAATGATAATAATACCTAAAACTTCTCCAAAAAGTATGTAAATTGGAATATAATCATTTTATGAATGTACAAGCTTTACATAAAAGTTCCATAAGAATTTATGCAAATTGGAGTATACATTGTTCACAAACTAGATTGTTCTCTCACATTGTTTCATACAACTCATCTCAAACTTTGAAATTTCATACAACTCAAGTCTTATATTGTTCATCTACACTTACAAATTGGACACAACCTCACATTTACCCTCATATCAACATATGTTGGTTTTTCATTGCCACTTGTTGTGTAAAAATGTTGGTTTTGTATTACTTAAGAATAACTAATTAATACATCATGGTGAAGTAACTTGCAAACTAATTATCTTATGTACCCAATTCAAACAAACACTACTAAGTGAAAGATCTTTATTTTAGAGAACTTTAGAAAAAAATCTCATCAAATTTGAAGTAACTATGATCGAGAATAACCAATTTCAAATTTTTCTTACAGATTAAAAAGAAAAATATGATGTATACGGGTGGTAAAAGATGAATGGCTGGGCTTCGGGTGGTAAAACACTTAAGTTTAGGGGGCTAAGTGAAAGAAATAGGACTAAAACCTGAATATTTTTTTAACTAAGATGGACAGCGAGTTTATTTTGTCCAACTAGAGTGTCTCTTTTGCAAAAGTCAGCTCACCGGCGGCGCCAGGGGCGGCGGCGCTGCTCGAACGCGGCGGAGGGCTCGCCGGAGCTACACGATATCTAGCGAAGGGCCACCATTCGTGAAGCGCCAAACCCCTCCCGCGAACACCGTGCCCTCTATTTCCCCTGCGCCACCGGCCATCCCGAGCGCCGCCGGCCACCATTATTGCCGACGACGACCACCTCACCATTGGCAGCGAGCCCGCTACACCCCAACCCAATTTGAGCACACCCATACACTCCCCGTAGCCCCGCGCAGCTCCCCGGCCACCTCCCGGACTTTCCCCAGCATTTCCCACTCCCCTCCGCCATTCACCATCGCCGCCGGCCGCCGCCTCGACGTGGACAGCCTTGTCCACTCCACCTCTTGACAAACAGACACTGCCATAACCGTCCTCGCGACTCCACGAAGCTCACAAGCCACTTCCCCGAGCCTCCTCGGCCCTCTACGACGCCGGCGCCATCTCGCCGGAGCCGCTCGAGCAAGCTCGCCGCCGGCAGCCCTCCTCCGGCCATCACCAACCCCAATCCGCACCTCTACTTGCTCATGGTGAGTCCGAGAAGCTCCCTAGCTAGACCAAGTTGCCGTATAGGGCCCACATCGCCGGAATTTTTGCCTGCCCGTGCCGGATTTTCATGTGCAGGGCAGCAAGCAGTGGTGATGATTTTTTTTTTTGCCAACGTCGTGAGCACTCCATTGTGTAAAGATGATCATGAGGAAGCTAAAAAAATTGAATTTATCTTTTTATCATTTTTTATGATTTTATATGGTTTTTCAAAGTTTCAGCCATTTTAAGCACGCCACGTCAGCGAACCCGCCGCCACGTCAGCAAAACCGCCGTCGAAACCACCGAGGGATGTAAAATGCACGGTTTTAAAACTTGGAGGACCAAACATTTCTGGTTTTGCACTTAGAGGACGAAAATCGAACGACGGCTAAATGTGAGGGACGTAAAAAGGACTTTTTCCTTTTTACAACTATTTCAGCCCACCCCAAGAGAAGCCATAAAGCCCATATTAGAGCAATCTGACACTTGCATTGCTCCATTCCCAATCATCCAGCTTCAAGCCTTCACACCCTAACATACAAGAAATATAAATGGTCAGAATATGCATGAGGAAGATGCCTACAGAAGTACTGAAGAACAAGCAAGAAGTAGTACTCTAATACAAAGACCAGAAAATCTATCATTTAGAGGTAACTTAATTAAGAAAATAATAATTTCACAATCAAGGTATGAAGCCTAAAATGCACAAGTAGCACTATTAGCTCACACCATGTCTGTCAATATATGGATATATATAAATATAACAGGAAGAAAAGACATGATATGAAAAGCACAATGATATAAGGAGACCATGATACAACTCCTTAGAAGCATGGGTCCTAGATATTAGTAATTTTTAGGTAACAGAAATGCAGGAGCCTGAAGGTGCCCAGCAAACCAAAACATGCCCAGCCTGAAACTACATGTCTACATGAATAGATGCCAGGTCCGCAAGATGAGACTAGGCATGCGATTAGCCAACAAAACAATGCCAAGTATTGCATAATTAAGTTTGCAATGAGTTCATGCTTAGTGAAATACCTTCATGTCTCACACCAAGGAAAAGAAGATGGCATGTACTCTGAACAGCAGCTACGGGCCTGATTGGTTGCCCGCACCAGGCCTCATCCAGGCTCCCGGGATGCAACATAGTGGTGATTGGTTGCCTCGACTCATTGTTGGGCCTGGCCCGCGGGGTGCATAGGGGTCCTCGAGCATGGCTCCTAGGGTGCGGCCAAATTCCTCGTTTCCCCGGAGCCAGGCTCGCGAGGTGCGGGAGCGAGCACGAGAGCGGCGAAAATGGCCGCGTGCGTGCACGCGGGAAGTTCTAGGGTTACCGCCCCCGTTTCGCGCCATCCACCGCCTATATCCTCACCGCCTCCTCTCCCTCGCGCTGTTGCCATTTCCGTCGTCACCCAGCAGTTGAGACCACTCAGATCTATCCCGTGTTCTCTCGTATTCCCCATCTCTCTCGGTGAATCCTTGGTTCTAATCTCTCTTCTCTCCCATGTTTGATTTACTTAAGAATAACTAATTAATACATCATGGTGAAGTAACTTGCAAACTAATTATCTTATGTACCCAATTCAAACAAACACTACTAAGTGAAAGATCTTTATTTTAGAGAACTTTAGAAAAAAATCTCATCAAATTTGAAGTAACTATGATCGAGAATAACCAATTTCAAATTTTTCTTACAGATTAAAAAGAAAAATATGATGTATACGGGTGGTAAAAGATGAATGGCTGGGCTTCGGGTGGTAAAACACTTAAGTTTAGGGGGCTAAGTGAAAGAAATAGGACTAAAACCTGAATATTTTTTTAACTAAGATGGACAGCGAGTTTATTTTGTCCAACTAGAGTGTCTCTTTTGCAAAAGTCAGCTCACCGGCGGCGCCAGGGGCGGCGGCGCTGCTCGAACGCGGCGGAGGGCTCGCCGGAGCTACACGATATCTAGCGAAGGGCCACCATTCGTGAAGCGCCAAACCCCTCCCGCGAACACCGTGCCCTCTATTTCCCCTGCGCCACCGGCCATCCCGAGCGCCGCCGGCCACCATTATTGCCGACGACGACCACCTCACCATTGGCAGCGAGCCCGCTACACCCCAACCCAATTTGAGCACACCCATACACTCCCCGTAGCCCCGCGCAGCTCCCCGGCCACCTCCCGGACTTTCCCCAGCATTTCCCACTCCCCTCCGCCATTCACCATCGCCGCCGGCCGCCGCCTCGACGTGGACAGCCTTGTCCACTCCACCTCTTGACAAACAGACACTGCCATAACCGTCCTCGCGACTCCACGAAGCTCACAAGCCACTTCCCCGAGCCTCCTCGGCCCTCTACGACGCCGGCGCCATCTCGCCGGAGCCGCTCGAGCAAGCTCGCCGCCGGCAGCCCTCCTCCGGCCATCACCAACCCCAATCCGCACCTCTACTTGCTCATGGTGAGTCCGAGAAGCTCCCTAGCTAGACCAAGTTGCCGTATAGGGCCCACATCGCCGGAATTTTTGCCTGCCCGTGCCGGATTTTCATGTGCAGGGCAGCAAGCAGTGGTGATGATTTTTTTTTTTGCCAACGTCGTGAGCAAAGAAATGTATAAAGGAATGCAGTTACTTTAGAAAGTTAGTAATGAGTCAGTGGTTCCGTGGTGACGCTTGTGCCTTCCAACTCTATCTATGGTCGCAGGTTCGATCCCCTAGTGCGTCCCATTTTTGTGTTTTTGGCGGCACGGGATTAATTCATTTACTTAGAAAATATATAAAACTTTTGACATCACACGGTTAACAAAGCTCACGTATCACACTGGTTAGGAGCCGTGGTCTTTGTCTCCAACACCTGGTTCGAAGCCCAGCTGGTTAAATTGTTTTGAAGAAATATATAAAATTGTTTACACCTTGCATCCATCAACATGCGCGCAGCGCAGTGGTAAAGAATCGTGGCCACACACCCCCACGGCCCACCACCTAGGTTCGAATCCCATGTTCTCCTCCCGCTCTGTCAATTTTTTTTATTTTTCCATTTACCATTTATAATAAGCTATATATATATATATATAACAATGCAAACGGTATTAAATTAAGAAGATTTTGATTTTCAATCTACAACGATTACTGAAGTTCGTCACAGAATGAAGGCCCGAATTTGAGCCCGAATGGTCTATTTACAGATCATTGAAGGCCCAAATTGGAGACCGAATGGACTATTTGTAGATCTGCGACGTTTTCGAAATTTATCGCGAAGAAACCGTCACAGATTAAATAGTTTGTTGTAGTGTCATCTTGAGTATGAGTGGCTTTGAGTTGTTATCGTGTTGGGATGGCAATCCTAACAAGATTGTCCTAACGTGTTGTTAGGACCGATGGACTTGTCCATCCCCTTGGGTTGCTTCAGGGCGTAGTTGTTGCCCAAGTGAGTTGGAAGGGCCAATGAAGACATGAAGTTATCACCCCATGAGTTTCTAGAGCTGGCAAGTTGGTCATAGTCATGCGGTGGTTTCGCCAGTTATCTCCAGCTAAAAAATATATGTACGGGCTTGTGTTTGGCATAGCTCCAACTCCAAGATTCATATACTAGCTCTATATTTTGTAGGGTAAATTAAAGTAGATTAAATATTCATATGACTACAAACTATAGACAAAATGATTCATCCAGATACTATACTCTTTACGTATCTCTATAGCTCCAACTCTACGATTTTTTGGAGCTATTAATACCCAGCTCAAGAACAAGAATATTATAGATTTTTTAAAGTTGGAGCTATACAAACAGGGCCAAAGTTGTGTGGTTTTACCAATTTCCTCCCACTAAAATCTAATAAGTTGTGCTGTTTCATGTGTGGTTTCCGGGCCTATAAATTAAATCAATTCTCTCTTCTTCTTACAATATTACGGTAAAGCATAAGCTTTTGTTGTACTCTCGAAAAAAGAGATACGATTATAGGTGAAAAATGCATTTTATAGCAGGCACATGATTAAAAAGAAGAGGTATGGTCTTGTTGGCCGCTCTCGCACATGCTTTGTCCTGTGACTCCAATTGTACCATGTACCATGCGCGCACTCTTGTGACCGATGGGCGGATCGATCTACCATCTTATATGTATAATTTTTGCTTCACTCACGCGCGTACGTACGTACGTATATACTTCTCACCGACGTACCGGACCGTCATGCCATCACATCCAAGAGCAGTAGAGCAGGTGAACTCGATCGCAACCAACTCGTCGTCCTTGGTGAAAAGTCAGTTGCATCCCCGCTCGCCTCGACCCACACGATGATGCGCCGTCGCGGCCTCCCCAGCTTCTGCCACGGCGTCGCCTCCACGTCCACGATGCAGCAGATCCACGGCAAGCAGCCGGTGGTTAAGAGACAGGGCGCGGACGCCGCGGGCGCGGACGCCGCGTCCTCGTCCTTCCTCACCGTGCCGCCGTCGTCGGTGGCGGGCTCGTGCGTGGCCGAGACCGAGGTGAGCGGCACGGGCACTGGCGGTGGCGCCGACGACGGCGGCGGAGGTGGCCCGGCGGTCACGCTGGAGCAGATGATCCTGCAGCTGGACCTGGAGGAGGAGGCGGCGAGGAAGGCGCGGCGGCGCGCGGCGGCGGGGGACGAGGGGTGGCACCCGCGGCGGATGTCGTGCGTGGACTACACAAATGGATGGACAGCCACACTTCCATTTCGAAGTTAATCATATTGTTCTCTAGGAAGAAGCTCGTCATGGCCTACAAATCTTCTTGACTTCTACCCAAAATGCCACTTAGTATCCGATAGACAATTCTGGTATGTGCAGAAAGAAAAATCTCAACAGCAGGGCATAGACTTTATCAACTAATGATCAGCATACATTTGAGTTAGTTGCCAGAAAAAGATACGTACTAGTCAGTGGAGATCAGCTTTCTATCAGCCTGTCGGTAAGAAAGCATTTTCAAGCGCGCTGTTGCTCGCCTGTCTTTGACGGGCGCTATATATGTGAAATGGGCATAACGAAACAAATTCTCTACTGCAAGCGGTGGAGTAAACTGGGAAACACAGCGGAATGGATGGGCCACCGGAATCGTATCATCATGAGCACACTACTCCCCCTATAAGCGTGGCCTGGAATCTTGCTGCTTTCCCTGTCTCTCGCTGGCAGGCACGTTTGAGCGCTCATCAGGAGTTCAGGTGAGTGTAAAGATATGAACATTCCTTTTTTTTAGAAAAAAGATTAACATGTTGTAAACACAGGGAGATAAGAAATGTATATGATGTATCTTATCTCCCAAGATCTATAAAGGGATCCATCGCTATCACCTTTCTGTGACCAGGGAACAAGTGAAAATTCTAAGAGTAGGAGTTATACCAATAACCACATGTGATTCTGAACATTCATGTATATCTGTGTTTTGTTGGGCAGCAAAGTATACATGAAGATGCCGCCCCTTGGTGAATAAGTCATAGAAGGATAGGGCCAGGCCAGATCATTCCAAAGGATTAATGGGGCCCCCCGAATTATTTGTCCACAGTTGGTCACTGGCTAACCTGTGAAACTACACTGTTGGGGATGCATCATTTATGCCCTTGCTTAATTTTCCTCACTGGAAGAAGTTTTACGTCATTTCAAAAAGAAAAAAAAATCTATGTCCTCGCTTAATTTGCCTCACTCGAAGAAATTTTACATGCCCTTTCCTAATAGAAAAACCTTTTATGTGTCCTTTCTTGTCCTACCTGCACACAAAAGAAAAAGGACAGCCTTAGAATTTATCTTTTCCCTGAAGTTCAACCCATGAAAGCCACCCTTACCTTAATACATAAGTACTGCACAGTTTATCTGTAAAATCTGCAGTGTTTTTTTAGCAACCATTTATCATTTAACCGGGGTATCTCTAAATATGCAAACAAAAAACTATTGCGTTTCCAGAACAGAAAGCAATGCCATGAAATTTTATATGCAGCATGTATCATGGACGTACCTGGTCAATGTCACGGTCATCTACAGCAGTTGCGCGCCTGAGCTGCTGGGGGCATCTTTTGAAGGAACCAATCAATACCTCATCACAGACTCACAGTATTCTGTAGTTCCTGCTGACTTCGGCCCCAAAAAGACAACTCCCAAATTCACTATGCAAAAAGAAGATTCCCCATCACATCAAAATGTCATAACATGTATATAACATGCATGGAGTACTAAATATATAGATGAAATCAAAAACTAATTATACAGGTTTGTTGTACTCCGCAAAACGAATATTTTGAGCCTAATTAATTAATTTTTGGACAATTTTTCGCACATACAAACGAAATGCTACAGTAGCGCAATGATTACAATGTGACTTCATACTCCCAAATTCACCCACCCAATTTCAATATCTAAACACGGCCTTTATCTACTGGCCAGTACAAACACAGAAAATGACGGGCATGGCGATTCTACTACCACGACACTGCAATTGGTGCGCCACCACCTCCACCTCATTGACTAGACCCATGCTCCTCTTCATGCGTCGCCCATCCCCTAGGCCGGCCCTGGCCTTAAACGGCGTCACGAGCGCGCAAGCTAAGCCACCACCGTGCACGTCGCTATCTCGTCGCGCCGCGCCCGCACGTACGTACACTCACGCGCGTACGTACGTATATACTTCCTCACCGACGACGTACCGGACCGTCATGCCATCACATCCAAGAGCAGTAGTCAACCAACTCGATCGCAACCAACTCGTCGTACGTCCTTGGTGAAGTCAGTTGCATCCCCGGTCGCCTAGCTCGACCCACACCATGATGCGCCGTCGCGGCCTCCCCAGCTTCTGCCACGGCGTCGCCTCCACGTCCACGATGCAGCAGATCCACGGCAAGCAGCCGGTGGTGGTCGCCGCCGGCGTCAGCGCCGCGGGCGCGGACGCCGCGTCCTCGTCCTTCCTCACCGTGCCGCCGTCGTCGGTGGCGGGCTCGTGCGTGGCCGAGACCGAGGTGATGAGCGGCACGGGCACCACCGGTGGCGCCGACGACGGCGGCGGCGGCGGTGGCCCGGCGGTCACGCTGGAGCAGATGATCCTGCAGCTGGACCTGGAGGAGGAGGCGGCGAGGAAGGCGCGGCGGCGCGCGGCGGCGGGGGACGAGGGGTGGCACCCGCGGCGGTTGTCGTGCGTGGACGGCGGCGGGCCGGCGGACCACGTGCTCCGGTCGGCGCGGGACGCGCTGAGCCAGTACCCGCGCTTCTCCCTCGACGGCCGCGACGCCATGTACCGCGCGTCGTTCAGCGGCTTCTACGATGGCATGGGCCGCGCCGCCGGCGGCAACCGGCCGAGGGCGTCGGAGTGCTGCGCCGCCGGCGCCGGGTGCGGGGCGCTCGCGTGCAGCGCGGGGGGTTACGAGATGGACCTGGAGCGGACGCTGCGGATGCCGGCCACGGTCGCCGGGGAGAGCGTGGTGTGGTGCAAGCCCGGCGTGGTGGCCAAGCTCATGGGGCTCGAGGCCGTGCCCGTGCCGATCAGGGGAGGGCTCCGGCGGAGGAAAGCGAGCGGCGGCGGCGGCGTCAGGAAGCAGAGGCTGAGGCGGACGGGGCAACAAGAGGAGCTGGCCTTGAGCAAGGAGAAGCTCTTCATGGCGCTGCATGGTTACGACGTCGTGGGCGCCGGCGCGCGACACGCTGGCGCTCTGCGGTCCGGCGTGGGACCCGATGTCAGTGGCTTGGGCAACGACGGCGATGGATGGGAGTTCCGGCTTCGTCGTTGACGGATGGAGCTGGTGTTGATGATGTACGTTGTTAATGATGTGTAACGATCAGTGTATGGCTGCCTCTTCTTTTAGTATCGTGGTTGCCTAGCACATAAGTAGCCTCGTGTCGAACTGTGCTTATATAATACTTGCATGTTTGTTTATATTGTTTATACAAGTTCCTCTCATGAATAAATTTCTTGTAATATCGCTGCACAGTTTTGTTGTACTCTACGAGACGAACATTTTGAGCCTAATTAATTAATTTTTGGACAATTTTTCGCACATACAAACGAAATGCTACAGTAGCGCAATGATTACAATGTGACTTCATACTCCCAAATTCACCCACCCAATTTCAATATCTAAACACGGCCTTTATCTACTGGCCAGTACAAACACAGAAAATGACGGGCATGGCGATTCTACTACCACGACACTACTGAAAAATAGCACGGTGTCTTGTACCGAGCGGATGGTCACAAGCTGAATCAGAATCCAACATCTTCACGCACAGCCCCACCTGTTGCTTCTCTGAAAAGTTCAGCATGGCACATGGTTGGTGAGCTTTCCGATGACAGCAGAACGGGAATGATTTAACTTGCCAAACATACATCCGCCCATTAAACATTGTCGCCATATGGCACGGAATACAATCTCTCATGGGCTCAGTTATACTTAATCCCCCCCTCTCTCTCTCATCGTCATCTCATCTCTCTCTCTGACACAAAACATAGAGAGAGAAGTGAGACTACTGGCCTGTTGTGGTACTGACTGAATTTGAGCTCCCTTGACCACAGAATCCCATGTATGGTGCACATGCTTTCTTTCGTCAGCTTCCTTCACTCTGTATCTTTAACATAGCCAAAGCAGCAAGCTCCATGGTCAGTTCTTTCAAGTCCTCTAGCTATTCTGCAGCTGAAGGCGAAGTCATGAGGGTAGCATCCATTGTGGACTCTACCGTCGAGTGTCGAGGCTCCAAATGCTGAAACCAACAGGAGGTAATAGCGTACTCGCATACTCTGATGTCCATTTGCTCTCAGCCCCCTACCGGTTTGTGTCGGTTGGGCACTGTCTTCTTTGATGGGGACATGGTGATGGATTGAGGCACAGAATCCTCTGTCTTGAAGGTGAAAAGAGCTACTCGAGATATTGCGAGCTTACTTCTCTTCCAAAGCTCCAAGTCTTATTCCGCACTTGAACTGCTCTGCAAGGAGAAGCGAGGGATCCTTCCTTTATCTTGCTTCATGATCGTTTCCGCATTATCTAGCCTTGGAAATGCAGGTAGTTGGAGGCCTTGAAGTAGAACTGACCTTTTCCTGATAGGTGATATGGACCTGGGAACCCCAAGCAAGCTGGTCTTAAGCAATGTATGGGGCTATGGGCCTCTCCAGAGGCAACTCCCACATCCAACACTTCCCTTCATCTTGTGCTCTGCAAACATTTGACCGAGCATGGAGGTGCAGGTACGAACTATGAATACCTCCTTGTCTTATTTTGATTTCCACTCTTTCCGCAGTCTTCAAGTCTGACTGAAGCAAACAAGCGTGGTCAGAAAATTGATTGGAAAATCATAGCAGAAGTCTTCGATGTCAAATAGACATAGTAAAGATTGCACCTGCTGAAACAGTCCAATTCAGTTTATGCCTGACTCCAATAAAATTCGTTCTCTACTTTCTTTCTCTCTTATCTTATGACTTCATTCCAAAATGGTAGGCGTAATCACCACCAAATAAGGAAATAGGACCAGAAGGATAGAGTAGAAATACTGGTTCATGGCCCCGGCTTGCATAATAACAAACATGGATGGGCAATCAGGGAAAACGATGCAGAGTCTGCCTGATACACTGTCATCCCTTATGGGGTTCAACAAGTACCTCACACCCAGTTGGATTGAATCGGTGTTTCACATCATCAAGGAGTTACCACCAACCGAAGCAAAGGCGAAAGCAATGGTTCCGATGACTCAAAATATTGATCCTGATGATGCAGAATCAGACGCCAAAGTTGCAAAGATTCAAGGTATGCAGTTCGATTTTTCCATCAAAAAACATTTCTGAATATTATTTCCCTTTTACTGGTTATATAACAGATGACTTGCTTTTGCTGAATGCTCAACTAAAGCAGATAATACTGCAGCATGCTGTTCTGGTTCTTTCCTAAAAGTTCTCAACATTTTTTCTCTGTTTTTGGTCATATAACAGATGAGCTGGTTTCACTGAATGCTCAACTAAAGCAGATAACACTGCAGAGGAGACAGTCACTAAATAACTATTTGGACCTGAAAGGTAGAAAACTGTTCTAATTTACCACCCGCATGAACAAGTTCGTGTTCGGGTTGCTAAATGTTATGAAAAATAATGGCAGTGGGTTACCTGCTAAATGCAATGCATCTATTTTTCCAGGAAATATAAGGGTGTTCTGTCGTGTAAGACCTTTTCACCACATAGAGAGTTACCAATCCAGATCTCTGTTCACCCTGGATGAGAGTAATGTATTCCTAAAAGTTGCTGAAACCAAGATAAAGCAATACAAGTTTGATAAGGTTTTCAACCAATGCTCAACACAAGGTAACTAAATCAGATTTTCCTTTTATAGGAGATGTAGTTTTAAGTGAAATATTTCAATGCAAGTCAAGTTACAATAATATGCTTTCTAGGTGATGTATTTGCTGAAGTTGAACCCGTGATAAAATCTGCTTTAGATGGCTACAATGTTTGTATATTCGCCTATGGTCAGACAGGAAGTGGAAAAACTTATACCATGGTAAGATTTACTTCGATAAAGTCCTCACATGCTTCACATGCAAAGAGCACATGAAAAACCCTAAGTCGAAATGACCCCGAAACTGAGATTTATTTTTTGTGTTTCTAATTCATTACCACATGAATTAGGAAGGCAAGCCTACAGCTACTGATCTAGGTGTGATACCACGTGGGATTCAAGCACTATTTGATCGAGCTTCAGAGAGCAACAGAAGGTTTCTGTTCACTTTCAGTATGCTTGAGATTTACATGGGAAATCTACGAGACCTGCTAGTTTCCGGAAGTAAGACACATGGTTTAAAGAAAGTGCCAAGGTAATTTAGAACTCTTTCGTAAATATGATGGAAGGATTACCTTGTTGTGTGTATTGAGATCTCTTACAGTCTACAGAAGGAAACAATGTGTTGTGTAATATCATTTAGTCCATATTGACAGTTCTGGAAAATTATCCCAATGCTACTGTAGTGCACCTGTGCCCCAAGGCTGCATAGCAGTGCAGCACAGCCAACAAATGAGCAAGGTCTTAAAAATGTCACGTTAATGCATAGGCTACCTATCAATATGCAGAGAATCAAGTTCAACATTTACACCATAAAAGGATCTCAATCAGAAGAGAATCCTGCAGTCATCCACTAAAGACATGAATTCCCATAGGGATTTCCTGTACAAATTCTGTTAGTGCGGATTAAGAAGCATCAGTAATTCAGTATATTCAAGAAAATAAATTAGTAGGTTAATTTTGTCAATTGCTATGAATTAAACATTTAGCTAAGTCACCCAATGGTGCTGGTGGCATGCTTTGATTTCCAAAGTACAAGTGGTGTAATAGCAAGATGAGAGTCTGTTTGATTTTGCCTAAATAGTTTTCAAGAAGTAAAAAGACTATATGAAGTGGGGACCCGCCTTCGATCAACAGCTTACACTATGGCTAATTCTACATCAAGCAGATCTCACTGGTAATTTTTTATTTTGCTGAAGAAAAATGCACAGTACTTCTAGAACAACTGAAAAGACACCAGCCATGGTTGGACCTGATTGAAAGAGGCTCTGGATGAAAAAAAAAAGTGCATGCTTCCTGTATATCCATGCAAAATAAGTAATCCACTTTTTTATGTGGATCCGCACAATCTTTGAAACAAAAACTAACATTTTTTTATCTTAAACAGGAAGAAAAGGCAAGAAAGGGGAATTTATTAACAGAGTTGGAACGGGAGGTCAGTAATTTAGAGAAAGAATGTGAAGATATTACTAGAAAGATTAAGAAGCTCCAGGAGACGATGGAGCATTTGAATGGGCCTCAGCCATCTGTTAGCACAAATTTTGTCATTTCAAATCCATTGACTGAAGACTTGAAAGCTGACACGTTAAAGAATACCAAGAATTCAAAGAATCGTAAAGAAGTTTCATCTAGGTTACCTAGTTTTATGAAGCCAACGGCTTCTAGCCAGCAGAGGATAGGCTTGACTAAACATATCCCTATCAGTAACAGGACAAAACCACCAGTGCCACCAAAGAGAAGGCCTTCATCAGTTTATGCTGAGTCTGTAAAGCTGCCAGTAAATGTTACCACTTGGCAGTCAGAATGCAGCTCTGAATGCAGTATCTCCATGACAAGTGACATGAATTGGATTCCAAGTGTACAAGATGGGACAGAATGCAGCCAGCAGGATACATCAGAATATGAGACCAAACAGGTGATTTTCTCAGAGCATGAGAAATTGTTGCAGGGTCAACTGATTCCGCTCGCAGAATGTCAACTTGCAGAATCAGGGAAAATGCAGAATAAAACTGAGGAAAGGGGCATTATAGACATTGACAGTTGGATCAATCAACAAATCATTGAAAACACCAGCACATGTCAAAGGGAAAGGATTCTAGATATTCCTGAAGTAACCGAATATAGAGCTTACAATTCTAGTACTGCTTCACCAATGCACATAGAATGTATTGAAGGTGGTAAACAGGCACAAGATGAAGACAGTCACCTGAAACTGCAACCCCACATGCAAAATGTAGAAGATATAAAGAAAGCAGAGGCTATTAATCAATTCACGTCAACAGAATTATGCACTCCTCCGTCAAAAGAACTTTGCAGCAATGAAAAAATGAAGGAAAATAAAAATGAAAGGCTTGCATATCATAGAAATTCCAGAAGACCACTACAGGAAAAGTTGGACAAGTGCATGACAGAGCAGCCAGACAAGGAATCAAAAACTGATCCAATCATACAACCTGAAATCAGGCTCCAGGATGAAGGACAGTATATAGGTAAAGCTCTGTCCAACATTAGAGAATGCACTTCCAAGAAAATATACTTTTAAAATAGAAGTTCATTATACACCTAGTGTAATCTGGAATTTTTTCAAAGCTAGTCCTGATAAAATTGAAATCAACATAGGGGAAAATATTTGCAAGGAAGCTGCTATGGTAAAGGGATGCCCAGTCCCTGACCAAAGGGGAATATTATAAAGTATGAACATACTGAAGCAAATCAATTTTATGAAAAAGGTGAAAATAAATTCAAAATACCAATCAAGCAATGCTTCATTTCATAATTCATGTGCAGAAACATGAGTAAATTGCAACATATTCACTTCTTGGTCAACTTGCCGATACCTAAAAGTTGAACCGAATCATATGTGTAATCTACAAGCTGCTGTCTCTATTTTACCCGACATCATCCATTTCATATCTGAAGGCGCACCAACACACGGAAAAGACTTTATGTTTGTGTTCTATATTTTTCCCCATTCAAAAGTACATTTATTCATATCTGAGGAATTATTAGTTACTAGACTTCATTCTTGATTATTCTAGCAAACACTGAAGGGGCAGTGAGGTATTAGGTCTCTAGAAAGAAAATGGAATAAGCACTGAATGTAAACTTCACTACACCAAACTGAAGCATCAAAGATATGTTTGATAATCAACAGACTTCACACAAACAGAAGTGCCTGATTGTTAGATAACAATATTGCTTAAAACATGGTACTGTCATATAACTGTAGCTACATAAACCCCAATGTCTCGAATAAAATACCATGATCTGCTCATTTTATTGTTTTGCGTCCACTTCTACACTTGTCCCAATTGGCATATTGTGTTGTACCTATTCTACATCTACTAATTGTAAAAGCATTGTTTACTTATTTTGTTCTTCCCTACAGATAAGTCGACAAAGTTCCTTCGAGCTCTTCGAACGGCATGGATCGGTGGTCTTCTAGGGCTGGGCGCTATGAGCCTTGGATTAGAGCAAGACTTCTTCCAGAGCTTGACACTTTAACTAGAATTTCTTCATTTAAAGGGGTTTCTAAGAAGTAGTATTCAATTTTAAGAGTAACTACTTCAGAGGAACTATGTGTTCACTATGCCAGACGCCACAATGAAATGTACACTGCCAATTTGCCACAATAGCAGGTGGATTGCTGATATGATCTTGAGTTCTTTGCATAGTTGTTTTGATTACAGACGGATACTCCAAGGACAACTGGAAGAAAAGATAAGAAAGAACATTACGATTATATGATAAATTCTGCCATGTCACTGTCAAAAAATTATTGTTACAGTAAGCCAACGGCTTCTAGCCAGCAGAGGATAGGCTTGACTAAACATATCCCTATCAGTAACAGGACAAAACCACCAGTGCCACCAAAGAGAAGGCCTTCATCAGTTTATGCTGAGTCTGTAAAGCTGCCAGTAAATGTTACCACTTGGCAGTCAGAATGCAGCTCTGAATGCAGTATCTCCATGACAAGTGACATGAATTGGATTCCAAGTGTACAAGATGGGACAGAATGCAGCCAGCAGGATACATCAGAATATGAGACCAAACAGGTGATTTTCTCAGAGCATGAGAAATTGTTGCAGGGTCAACTGATTCCGCTCGCAGAATGTCAACTTGCAGAATCAGGGAAAATGCAGAATAAAACTGAGGAAAGGGGCATTATAGACATTGACAGTTGGATCAATCAACAAATCATTGAAAACACCAGCACATGTCAAAGGGAAAGGATTCTAGATATTCCTGAAGTAACCGAATATAGAGCTTACAATTCTAGTACTGCTTCACCAATGCACATAGAATGTATTGAAGGTGGTAAACAGGCACAGGATGAAGACAGTCACCTGAAACTGCAACCCCACATGCAAAATGTAGAAGATATAAAGAAAGCAGAGGCTATTAATCAATTCACGTCAACAGAATTATGCACTCCTCCGTCAAAAGAACTTTGCAGCAATGAAAAAATGAAGGAAAATAAAAATGAAAGGCTTGCATATCATAGAAATTCCAGAAGACCACTACAGGAAAAGTTGGACAAGTGCATGACAGAGCAGCCAGACAAGGAATCAAAAACTGATCCAATCATACAACCTGAAATCAGGCTCCAGGATGAAGGACAGTATATAGGTAAAGCTCTGTCCAACATTAGAGAATGCACTTCCAAGAAAATATACTTTTAAAATAGAAGTTCATTATACACCTAGTGTAATCTGGAATTTTTTCAAAGCTAGTCCTGATAAAATTGAAATCAACATAGGGGAAAATATTTGCAAGGAAGCTGCTATGGTAAAGGGATGCCCAGTCCCTGACCAAAGGGGAATATTATAAAGTATGAACATACTGAAGCAAATCAATTTCATGAAAAAGGTGAAAATAAATTCAAAATACCAATCAAGCAATGCTTCATTTCATAATTCATGTGCAGAAACATGAGTAAATTGCAACATATTCACTTCTTGGTCAACTTGCCGATACCTAAAAGTTGAACCGAATCATATGTGTAATCTACAAGCTGCTGTCTCTATTTTACCCGACATCATCCATTTCATATCTGAAGGCGCACCAACACACGGAAAAGACTTTATGTTTGTGTTCTATATTTTTCCCCATTCAAAAGTACATTTATTCATATCTGAGGAATTATTAGTTACTAGACTTCATTCTTGATTATTCTAGCAAACACTGAAGGGGCAGTGAGGTATTAGGTCTCTAGAAAGAAAATGGAATAAGCACTGAATGTAAACTTCACTACACCAAACTGAAGCATCAAAGATATGTTTGATAATCAACAGACTTCACACAAACAGAAGTGCCTGATTGTTAGATAACAATATTGCTTAAAACATGGTACTGTCATATAACTGTAGCTACATAAACCCCAATGTCTCGAATAAAATACCATGATCTGCTCATTTTATTGTTTTGCGTCCACTTCTACACTTGTCCCAATTGGCATATTGTGTTGTACCTATTCTACATCTACTAATTGTAAAAGCATTGTTTACTTATTTTGTTCTTCCCTACAGATAAGTCGACAAAGTTCCTTCGAGCTCTTCGAACGGCATGGATCGGTGGTCTTCTAGGGCTGGGCGCTATGAGCCTTGGATTAGAGCAAGACTTCTTCCAGAGCTTGACACTTTAACTAGAATTTCTTCATTTAAAGGGGTTTCTAAGAAGTAGTATTCAATTTTAAGAGTAACTACTTCAGAGGAACTATGTGTTCACTATGCCAGACGCCACAATGAAATGTACACTGCCAATTTGCCACAATAGCAGGTGGATTGCTGATATGATCTTGAGTTCTTTGCATAGTTGTTTTGATTACAGACGGATACTCCAAGGACAACTGGAAGAAAAGATAAGAAAGAACATTACGATTATATGATTCTGCCATGTCACTGTCATAAAATTATTGTTACAGTATTCAAAAAAGCTATTGCAATATACTTGTCCTAGGAGGAGTTATTTACATCTCTAAGCTATTTCAGCCTAATAGCATTTATACATGCCACATTTATAACTGTTATTCTGACATCTTTAAGACAGAAACTTACACCACAATGCTAGAGAATTTTTGAGCTAAAGCTTAAAGGGTAGTTGCCTATTTTACTGTATATATGTTCAAAAGGAGAAGCCTGTGGAGATAATGATCAGTTTATATGAAGTCACAAGCCCCTACAGACGGCTCCTATACATGCAACCAATGGTCCTTAAGAATCAAAGTTTTGAGCTTTGATCCTTTTTTTTCACAAGAAAACTTTGACCTTGTTTATGCAACTACAACATATTCTAAGTCAAATTCCTTTCCAGAGCCTCAGCAAATCCCATGACGCAAATGTTTATCACTTGCTGAGTGCAAAAGAATAATCCAATCCTTATTCAACAGAAAGAAGCATCGACCAATAGGTGGACATAATCAGTGAGCTGCAAGTTACCATCACTGACCAATTTGTTGAGGCGTATAAAGTATCAGATATCATCTTTACACAACAATATGACTCTAGGAGTGACTCATGAACCATGCCATGAAGTGCACATTTGGGCTGCGATGCGCATAATACTCTTAGTTATCTTAGCCTTCTTCAGTATCATGCAGTACTTCAGGGAGCACAGCAACCAAAACAACAGATTTCATATTGGCGTTGATCTCATATAATACTTCACATATCTTATGTAAGCAAGGATGAGATCCATCTCTAGAAGTGAACTCATGAACCATGCCATCAATTTCAATAGAACTTGCCCCTGGCACATTCCTTAACCCTCTTCCTTTCATTGCCTTTCGAAGTTTTCTCACGTCATCCCACCTCTCCTGTTCTGCATAAATATTTGATAGGAGAATATAGTTCCCACTGTTGTGAGGCTCAAGGTCTATTAGATGTAACAAAGCTTGTTCTCCAAGGCCAGCATCACCATGGGTCCTAGCAGCAGCAAGAAGAGCTCCCCATATTGCTGCATTTGCCTTGAAAGGCATCTCCTGAACCAAATCTTGAGCCTCCCTTAAACAACCAGCACGACCAAGCATATCAACCATGCAGCCATAATGCTGAATACATGGCTTAATCCTATACCGGGAGACCATGACATCGAAATACCAGCGGCCCAAATCAGTCAATCCGACATGGCTACATGCTGAGAGGACAGCAAGAAAAGTGACATCATTTGGCGCCACATTCTCCCTCTCCATCCTGCGAAACATTTCAACAGCTTGCAAACCAAGGCCGTGCAGTGCAAATCCAGCAATCAGTGTCGTCCAAGTGACGACGCTCTTCTCCTCCATACCCTCGAACACCTCCACTGCCTTCTCGATACACCCGCATTTGATGTACATGTCAATGATCGCATTCATCAGTGGTACCTTCTGGAATAACACCTGCCTCACAACAAACATGTGCACCCACTCCCCTAGATCAACTGCGCCCAAATCCCCGCATGCTGACAGAACTGACAGCAACGCCACCCCGTCAGGCTCAATCCCCTCCACCTGCATCCTCCGGAACACCTCTACTGCTTCCTCTGGCTGCTTCATCTGCGCGTACGCCCCAATCACCGTTGTCCACGACACCACGTTCCTATTCGGCATTACATCAAACAGCTCACGCGCGCGGACCAGGTCCCCGGACTTCACGTACCCCGCGAGCATAACGTTCCAGGCCACCGCGTCCCTTTCGTGCATCTCGTCGAACACGCTGTGCGCGGCGGTGACGTGTCCGCAGGCGCAGTACACCTGGACGAGGCTGGCGGCGACGTGTGCGTCGGAGGCCGCGAGGCCGGCGCGGAGAAGCAGGGAATGGAGCTGCGGCCCGAGGAGGCTCCCGCGGAGGAGGTGCGGCGGGAGGCGGGCGGCGGCCCTGATGGAGACGGTCGGGTGCACGTGGCGTAGAAGGGCGACGGCGTGGGCGTGGTGGCGGGGCGCGAGGCGGAGGGAGGCGAGTAGGAGCGCGGAGAGGAGGCGCGGGTGGCGGTGGCCGCCGCGCGGGAGGAGGAATGCGTGCGCCTGCAGGAGGTGGCGCGGGGAGGCGACCCGCGGGAGGAGGGAGAGCACGCGGTGGAGCGCAGGGGGCAGAGGCGGCAGCGGTGGCATGCGGGGAGAGGGTGGCGCCGCCGTGGTGGCCGGTGGGCGGCCGGTTGCTGGAGCCTGCGTTATGGCGCGGGATTTGGGGACTTCCTACGTGGGTTGTGTGGGGGTGAATGAATTTGAGTGAAATACAGCCCATGAAGCGACACGGGCCTGGGTTCTAGAGTTGGGGGGAAAAGTCCATTTTCCCTCCCTGAACTATTGGCCGAATCCGCGATTCCTCCCTGAACTCGAAAACCGTCTGCCTGACACCCTGAACTCCCGAAACCGGACACATTCCCCCCTCTGGCCGATTCCACCCTGGTTTTCGCCAACGGGTCCCACTTGTCAGCGTCTGGACCACTCCATCTTCTTCGTTTACACAGGCAGGGGAGCTGGGCGCTTCGGTATGGAGCCTGCGCAGCGGGGTGCGGGCGATGGGCGGCGTGCGGGCGGCGCGGCCAAGCGCGGAGCGGCGCGGCAGCTGTCTCTTA
>OAMR01000135.1:1412101-1439828 GCA_900205405.1 Echinochloa crus-galli
CTTGACCACGCGAGCGTGTGCGCGCGGGCGCGGCGAGGCGGAGCGGCGTCGACCACGGAGGGGCCGGAGCGGCAGCGGGGAGAGGCGCATGGTGTGGTCCCGGGAGTGGCGAGCTTGCCGGGGGTGGCTGGCGACGAGGAGGAGCAATGACGATGGCTCTCCACGAGCTCCAGCGGCGGTGGACGGCAACGAACGGTGGCGGCACTACACAAGGTAAGAGAGAGAGGTGAGCATCGGAGATGGCGGAGGAGGTGCGGGAACGCGCGAGGGTGAGGTCGGTCGATAGCGGCGGTTACCGGAGAAGGGAGAACGATGGTGGCGCGGAGCTTTGGCGACGGCGGCCATGGGAGGAAGAAAACCAGGGTGGAATCGGCCGGAGGGGGGAACATGTCCGGTTTCGGGAGTTCAGGGTGCCACGCGGACGGTTTTCGAGTTCAGGGAGGAATCGTGGATTCGGCCGATAGTTCAGGGAGAGAAAATAGACTTTTTCCAGAGTTGGGCTGGAGAACGAAATGTTAGTCTGGACCTTTATTTTAGGGCAGGCCGGGCCTCTTTTCAGTTCTGGCCTGTATTGATGAAAAAAATATTTGATGATTTTTTTCGTGTCTCCGTTTTACACTTTTGCCACACGCGCTACAGGCTACAGCCTGAGGTCTGAGGAAATAAACAAGAGAGAACACCACCATGCTCGGTCGACGTACAAGTCCTCGCTGATGTCAGACCGATTCCGACGTTATTCATCGGAAATTGCTCGTCTGCGGCCTGCTCGACAGTGACCTCCCACCTCCCCTCTTCTTCTCTGCCTCCCCTGGCCCCTGCGTTCTCTCCAGGTGGAGAACTGGAGATGGGTGTGCCGGCGTTCTACCGGTGGCTGGCGGAGAAGTACCCGATGGTGGTGGCGGACGTGGTGGAGGAGGAGCCCGTGAAGATCGAGGGCGTCAAGGTGCCCGTCGACACCTCCAAGCGCAACCCCAACGGCATCGAGTACGACAACCTCTACCTGGACATGAACAACATCATACACCCTGCTTCCACCCGGAGGACAGGGTAAGTACGGCTCAATTCCTCACTCCTCCCTTCGGCTTGATTCTTCACTCCCTTTCTCCACTCTCTCCGATCGTGTTTAGATTGCTAAAGAAGGCTAGGCTTTGTTTGTGTGTGAGATAATAATGCCGCTCGATGACGATGTGTTCGTGAATCGTGATAACCAGAAGATGGGTTGTGATTGCTTACTGGTGAGGGGTTGGAACAACGAATTGGTGATGTTTTGGCTTGTGTTCAGTCAGTAAACCGATTGCTGCTAACAAAAGGAGCCACGAAGCTGTCTTCGAGTCATGTCAGAGACGCCGAAAGGATACTATTGTTCGTTCAATTAGTCGAGACAGTGTCAGCTGAGTTACCCGGATTTAGTATATGTTTTGACTGCTAAACTGCAGTGGGACCAAATGCTGGCTTCTGGGGTGCTACTTGTCTAGCTGATCTTTGTAGCTATTTCATTCAGTTACTGGCAACTATTGAATTTCCTCGTGTTGCTGCACGAATTCAAGGAAAAAAAAATCTGATGTAGTAAAATGTTAGCCAAGTAAGCATACTTTGTAAACACGAAACACATCAAGCATCAGACTTTATGATGCACAAACACTTCGACATTGAGCCGTCCTTTTAATTATTTACACTGAGAAAAATAGTGTGTGTATGTTTTCAATCAGAGGTCCGATCTTAAATGTAATTATGGTAAGCAAATTGTTTGCTAAACGTCTGCAGTTCAGCACTGATAAGGACCAAAGAACTGGCAGGCTACCCGTTTGTTTAACACATTATAATAAAAAATGGAAGTAAAGGGGAAAAATAAATAACGAAATAATCAAAATATCTTTAGAAATTTACCTAGTAGATATGAATTGATCACTACTACAACAACAATATAGCCTTTTGTCCCAAACAAGTTGGAGTAGGCTAATATGAATTGATCACTGTCAGATGAAAATTCTTTAATGTGAGAACCTTTATTCCATTAGAGAAAGTATGTGAACTTCTTCATATATAGTATTAGTGGCGACATGTCATGTAAAGAACTCATGTTCTTCCACTAAAGAATCTTACTACTAGATAAATTTGTGCTATTGGCCCTATTTTGCATTGTGATTGTGATAACTTGCTTCAAGCTAAACCTTAGCCTACCGCATGACTCATGATTTAACAAAGAAGCCTTCTCATACCAAGCTTAAATCCACCGCATGATACTAAGCACGGTAACAAGACTACTTGCATCATAATCTAAATCCACCGCATGATACTAGACATGATACAAGGTTGCCGGTACTTACGGAGGTCGACGGATCGATGGTTCCTCTCGAAGATTTCGACGACACGACTAAAGGACTCGAAAAGGTGGCGCGAGGCCGGTTTGTTGTATGATTGTTTTTTCCGATGCCTATTACAATTGTCATGGGTTTATATTTATACCCAGACTTTGACACGATTCCTAATCGACTACGATTACAAAACGTTTATTTCCAAAGAAATACGTCGAAGTGCCGTATTCATCTCGCATTCTTTATCAATCGGCTCTTTCCTTGTATTCAATCCACGTCATCACGCGTTCCCGAATGCTTTCCATAGAGCAGCTCCTTGCCGAATCTGCGACGGACTCCCGACCGCAGAATGCCTTTGCCGAACGCCCTTGAAGACAAGCTTTCCTTTCCGAACGATATCTTTTACTAATCCCGGCCCACATGTCAGTCTCTTTCTGGTGCCAAATTTTGGTGTTAACACGCGGGTCAACCCCAGCTGGTGGCTCTGCGAGTCCCCATATGCGCTCATGCCTGTCTCTTATACACATCTAGATGTGTATAAGAGACAGTATTTATACCCTGGTTTTGACACGATTCCTAATCGACTACGATTACAAAACGTTTATTTCCAAAGAAATACGTCGAAGTGCCGTATTCATCTCGCATTCTTTATCAAATCGGCTTTTTCCTTGTATTCAATCCACGTCATCATGCGTCCCGAATGCTTTCCATAGAGCAACTCCCTTACCGAATCGGCGACGGACTCCCGACCGCAGAATACCTACTCCGAACGCCCTTGAAGACAAGCTTTCCTTTCCGAACGATATCTTTTACTAATCAATGCTTCAATAAAAGTTTATTGGCCCTTCCTCCTACATGCCCCTTCAATTTCGGGATAAAAGATACTTTTATCTTGGAATTGACTAGAAATCCGCAACATTCCTGGATCGAATCTACCCAATATCCGTTCTTTCCGCTCGAGTCGTTGGAGCTTCTGCTTGGATCCAAACCCTAGTTCATCCACTTCTTCAAGCTTCAATCCTCAAATGGCGGACCAAGATCAAGTTCCATGGCCAAACAATCTATGAAAAATTCCCTGGTCTGACAGAGGAAATGCGCAAGGAAGGTTCAGCAGCTCTGAATGAAGACAAAGATAAGCAGCTCAAGGCCAAACTCTCTGCACTGGCAAAAACCCAAGAAGCTGACAAGAAACTTTTGGAGAACATTAGCAGCATGGTATCCAATGCAAGAAATGTAATTTTAAAATTTTTGAATGTGTAATTGTAATGAATAATTAGTAGCCGAATGACCTATGCAGTTTTGTTCTGTATCCTTATCTTTGTTTCACTGTCTGTGACCCATTCGGCAAAGCTGACTGTAATGAATTTCGTTGTCCAAAGCCAATTCGGCAAAGCTGACTGTGATAAGCATGTCATAGCCGAATTTTACCTGGTCAAACCTAATATGACTCAACATGAATCCCAAACGACACGGCAACTGCTCGGTTCGTGGGGCTTTCCACCTTCCGAATTTTTGGGATGCGCGCCACGATCTCCGACCACGATCTCCTCTGCGGGTTCTATAAATAAAATCTCTGCATCTCACACTGTTTAGAGCTATCTTTAGCCGAGACACCCAAGAATGAGAGCCTTCTCATCGCAGCCTGCCACTTTTGGTCCAATGGTGCAAATGCTTTTCTTTTTGGCCATGGACAGATGTCTCCCACCTTGGCCGATGTCTACATGATGACCGGCCTGAATATCACAGAGTCTGTGCGCCCATACAAGTACAAGGGCTCCTCCAAGCAAACAGGAGTAAAGACAGGAGTTGGATATAAGAAATATATCCAGAATTATATGTCTGATGGTCCCCTGTCTGATGTTGAATACAGGGCCTTCCTGAATATGTGGTTGTGCAGATTCATTTTTTGCGGTAAAGCCAATGAGCCAACTCTGAATCATATTGTGATGGCTGAAGATTTGGCTGCTGGCAGACTCATCCCTCTTGGGAAGTACCTACTGGGAAGTGTCTATCATATGCTTCACCAAACCATTCGCCTGATGCATACCAGCAAGAAAATTCCTTGTGTTAATGGTCCTTGGTGGTTCATCCAGATGTGGTTGCAGTTGTATATGCACCAGATCGTTGCTATTGATGTCAACAGTAGGCACTTTCCCTCAATCAACTACAAGGAAGGGGAAACCCAAAGCACCAAAGGCTGTCAGACTTATGGAGAAGCTGCTTCTACTGTATCTGTAGACCAAAGCATTGGTGAACTTTTCGAGCTTTTCTCCAAAGGTTTTGCTGATCCTCTCTGGTTTCCTTATCTTGATAACGACAACCTCACCCTTCCTTGTGAGTTTAGCTTTGAAACTGGATGTGTAGATGCACAAGCCACAGCCATCTTCAATTCTTTCATTCGGCCCTGTATTCTGCCAGCCGAATTTTGTGGAGGAAGGCTGGTTCAGAGTACCTTTGAGTACTATCAGCCGAATATGATGGCTAGGCAATTAGGCTGTGGCCAAGTGCCACCAAGATTATTTCTCCATGAATTCCTCAAGCCTAGGGAGATTGTCACAGACTCCACTGAGACAAGAAGGATTTTTGACTACAGATGCTGCACATCCATCTATAGACCTGAACCTTTTGTGCCAATAACATCTGCTCATCCTTCTTTCACTGTCTGGTGGCAAGAATTTCATGATCACATCTTCAACATGCCAATTCATCCCTTCTGCCTTGAGTTGATGCCTGACTACCAGCCAAATTCAGAGGTAATGTTGTTCAATCATTATCTGGCTTTAATAACAATTCTGCTTTTATTATAACTCTGTTATTTTGTAGGACATAGCACCTGCCCCTTTTGCCAGGACAATTCAGTATAATATTGTTGGTCCAATATCTGCTTTGGGGTATCAATCTCCTACTTTGGCTCAGTTGATGACCAGACAAGCCACTTTCGACCCAATCATTACCAAGCCATCTTCTGCCAAGAGAAAAACTTCTTCTCTGCCTGCTTCTTCAGCTCCCAAGAAGAAAAGAACAACTAACAGAAGAATCATTCAGGTTATAACCCTTTTCTTTTAAACTCAATGCTTGTTTGCACCATATTCATCTTTAACTTTACTATTTCAGGCTCGATCACAGCAATCAGCAACTGCTACAGATTCTGCCGACGCTCTACTGATTGGTATGAAAATGCTTCATCATTATATTTACCTTTTCATTGGTATTTATTTTCCTTTCAACTGCAAGGTGGCGCAAGGCCGGTTTGTTGTATGATTATTCGATCCCTATTACAATTGTCATAGGTTTATATTTATACCCAGACTTTGACACGATTCCTAATCGACTACGATTACAAAACGTTTATTTCCAAAGAAATACGTCAAAGTGCCGTATACCATACTAACAAGTAACTCACTAGTAGCAGCTTGCTTGCCCTGAGAATTTAGTGAATTCTGTAGGAACCTTGACTCTGTTAGGCAATGACACTCTTTGGTACCATTCTGGGAAAGGAGAGGAGTACATGTACCCCTGATTTTTGGGCTTCAGACCGAATTGATTTTGCAACACATCGGCCATTTTTTGTACCATGAGGTCAACATTGGCATCTTGATTTCCTGGCCTTCCAATGTGTCTTGATTCCCTGGCCTTCCAGCAGGCATTCCTGCAGCACCATGATATCCAGGATTTGGTAGAGCATCAATAGCATTGTAATCCATGAACTGTGAGTATCCATTCCCATATATATCCCTCTGCAACCTGTTATTCAAAGGAGATATCTTGTAAGCAGAAGCAGGTGGATTTGCTGTGGTGCCGAATGCCGCCTCACCATATGTGCGAGGTTTTGGTATTGCTTGCTGAGGATCTTGTTGAACTGGTTGACCATTCGCACCCTTGGAACCAGAAGTTCCAGTTTCTTCAGCAGCTCCTTTACCATGAGGTTTTTGAACATTAAAATATGTTGGTCCACCAACTTGCCCATATGCTTGTTCAAAAGGCTTGTCCACTTGTTGACCAAAAATGCTGATCATTATGCATCTAAAGCTGTTCAAGAATGCAGCGTTATGATTGGTCATTGTATCTCCCAGAGCTTTGTATAACAGACCAGAGAACCTCTCCCTTTCTTCTTCTTCATTAAGATCAGATTGTCCAGGCAGTAAAACTCTTGGCAGGTCTGTCTTGAGAAACGGTGCACCACTCCTGTTCTTGGCAAAAGACAGCAAACACTTCTTGATGAATTGTTCTGCAGCAGTTTTCACCATCTGTTGATGCTCCTCAGGCAATTCTTCAAGAGTAACGTCCATAATATCCTTTAAATCAGGCATCTTCAAAGCTTGTGGTCCCACCGGGCGTGCCAAAAAGTGTGTTGACGCAAAATCGGCTTCTCACGCCAAGCACACAGCAAGCCGAATCAGCTGGCTTCACACGTGCCCGATCGTCTGAATCCTGTAAGCGTGCCAGTCAATTTTCCCTGAAACTGACAAAGGAAGAAAAAATGTTTAGATATAAAACCTGGAACATGCCGGATGATACCAGACAGTTCCATCTCTACGGCTTGCAAGGCCAATCTTGATCGGCATATAGCTATGAACAAGCTATCTGTCGGCAATGCAGGCGCTCACATGCATATTCGGCAGAGCGCATACTGCCGAACGCATGACGTCATCATGATGAAAGATCGGTATTTTAATTAAGCGACACGTTGTAGCATGTAACCATAACCGATTATCATAACGCGACGAAATAAATAAAAGGGTGAAAGCACGATCGTAAATCTCTAATAAACAAGAATGCATAGGTCTAAAAGCACTAGTCTACCGCATGTCTAGATACCCTCGAACCCGTCAGGCGTAGAATCAAACAAGTTAATCCACCGCATGATACGACTTGTTTAAAATCACGCCACCAACCAAGAATAGATCAATCCACCGCATGATATACTCTAAACGTGGAAGGCTAGAAGCATTCATTATTTAAAACAAAGTTACGAACATGTTTTCACTCATTGAGGGACTGCCGAATACGGCTAGATAGCCGATTCGGGTTCCATGAAGAAGGAACAAGCTTCGTCGATGTTGATAGACCTATCAGATCGATTTTGAGCTCTAATCCACCGGATGATTAGTTCTAAAACGACCCAAAAACCTGCATCTACCGCATGATACCCGGCTCTGTCAAGATCCATACAAAACCAACGAGTTTGAACCCGCGACACGTGGCAATCTAGATCGACTCGGATTCGGCTATGTAGAGAGAACGTGATCATGCCTTGCAATGAGTCGAGACCGAACCTAACCGATCTAGATTGGGCAAAAAGAGTGTTATATGAATTAAACATAAAGTAAAACCCAAATAACACAAGGTAACTTAATGAATCTATTAGATCTTTGCCAAAATCTAATAGAGCCGATAACTTGGTCCATACTAGATCTTAAATATCGGCTACATCATTTTGCTTGGCAAATCTACCATCTTTCTTGAGGCCATATGCTTGGTTACTCATCAATGTCAATTTCTTTGACAACTGACTCAGATCTTCAAACTCTATACCGAACAGCTTTTCACGAATTGCAGGTAGCATCCCAGTCACAGCCATACTAGCCAACTGATCATCTGGAATATTTAGAGAAAAGCACATATTCTTTGTCTCCCTGAATCTTCTGAGGAATTCTGTCGGTGTTTCATTAAATCTTAGACAGGAACGATATTAGAGATCCAATCCGCGTATTTACATGGCCGAATGAAATTTGCATCTAGTAATCTTTCAATCTCCTTTTTCACATCGGCCAACACTTCTTCCTTGTAGATTTTTCGGGGTGGCTGTTTGTAAGGTTTATAACCAGGCTTGATTGGCAACCGATGCTCAACAATAGAACGGTCCAAACCAGGCATCTCCGAATAATCCCAAGCAAAGCAGTCTTTGTATTCTCTTAATAATTTAATCAACTCTTCTCTGAAAACTGAATCTAAGTTTGCACTGATGAATGTCGGCCTTGGTTTGTCACCATCTCCAATGTCCACTTCTTCTAGCTTATCAGCCGACACAAATCCACGTCCTAACTTCCCGTCAGTTCCATCAATTGGATTCTCCATTAAAAATTACTATGAGAGCCGACTGCTTCGATCGGCTGTTGATCACTGCTGGCTGGTGCAACAGGACCTTCTCCCCAGTCTTTGCCTGAGAAACAATCTATGCCTTGATATTCCCAAAAAGCTGGTTCCATATTTGCCACGCTTATTGAATCATCTGCTTGGACAATTTCCACCTCATCATCTATCCACTGAATGAGCTGTTGATGCATGGTGGATGGGATACAGCAATTTGCATGGATCCAATCTCTTCCAAGCAGCAAACTATATGCCCCTTTGCCCTCAATGACGAAGAAAGTTGTGAGCAGAACCTTGGACCCAATCATTAGATCTACATGAACACAGCCCTTGGTGTCTGAAGGATTTCCAGCAAAATCATTCAGAATTATGCTCGTTGGTGTTAAATCTCCAGGGCCCATGCCAAGCTTCCTGAATGTAGTATATGGCATCACATTCACAGCAGCTCCACCATCGACAAACATCTTGGTTAAAGGCTTCCCATTGACAAATCCTTTCAAATATAGTGGCTTCATGTGTCGATTCTGGATTGGCTTTTCAAAGACAGCTTGCTTATTGAGCATCAATTGTGCCATTAGCTGTTCGACTTCATCTATCTCTGACAACGCTTCCTCCTGTACAACTTGATCAGCAGGAGCCATAAATTCATTCGGCAAGAAACATACCATGCATGTAGGAGCCGAATGATCATCTTCTTCAGGTCTGTCCTTTCGACGCCATACTGATTTCATCCTAGGCCTTGCTTGCTTTAATTCTTGATTCCTCAAGCGTTGTACTCTTCTCTTTTGGCTTTTCCTTAAGCCAGGTGGACACCATTGCCCTTCTTGCCAAATATACCCATGATCTTCTTCTTCTTCATGATCAACCCACCTGTGATCAGCATGCCTCTTTCTTGGTTGATCATCAAAACGCCGATCATCACTAAGATGTACTCTGCCAATTCTTTCATGGACAGATCGGCGATTGACAGTATCCTGTCTATATTCATCATGTCTATCGTTGCATTCAGGGCAATTATTCCATGTAGGCAACTTTAAACCCTCGTTCCAGCAATGTCTGAAGAAAGCACAATCCCAATGTGCACGTTCCTGTTCCCGTGCAAATTCTTCTTGCTCTTTTCTGTACCTTTCTTCTTCATATCTACGCCTCTGGTAGCGCTCTTTTTCTTGCTGTCGTTGCCATTTGTTGAGAAGAATACGTGAAGTGACTCTAGGCTTAGAGGATTTCCCAATTTCAAATTGACAATTCGGGGCACGAGGATCTTTCTTGCGAATTTGTTCAACCGTGACTTGCCGAGTGGGGTCAACTGAGCCACTTTGTCTTGCCTTTTCTGAAGTTAAAACTTTCATCTTCCCTTTTTCTTCAGGTGCAACAGCATTCACCATGTTGATTGAAAACCCAATCATACTCTGAGGGAATGGATTGCTATCCAATTTCATTCTGTTGTCAAACTTCAGGTGCCCCTCTTGGATAGCCTTTTGAATCCTCATTCTGAAGATCCTGCATTCATTAATGGAATGAGAATTTCTGTCATGAAATCCACAATACTTCTTGTCTCTCACTCCTTCAGGCCGAAGCATAGAATGCCCCTCTGGTAATTTGATTCGTCCTTCTTTCACAAGGAAATCAAATAATTTGTCTGCCTTAGTCACATCAAAATCATATGTGCCCTTGGTCTGCTTAATCCACTTCTGATTCACTGTGATCGGCTCTTTGCCCCATACTATTTCTGCTGCAGCTACCTCTTCATTATCCTCATACTACATCTCCTTGATCTGCCCTTTCAGGGAATTGATTGTAAATATCAGCTACATGATTGTGTTTGGCAAATCTAGCATCTTTCTTGAGACCATATGCTTGGTTACTCATTAATGACAATCTGACTGACAACTGGCCAAGATCATCAAATTCCATGCCAAATAACTTTTCACGTATTGCAGGCAACATTCCAGCTACAGCCATACCAGCCAGCTGATCATCAGGAATATTTAGAGAGAAGCACATACTCTTTGTTTCCCTGAACCTCCTAAGGAATTCTGTAGGTGTTTCATTATTTCTCTGCCTTAGGCTAGTTAAATCAACCAACTTTTTCTCAGTGCTGCCAGTGTAGTAATGAGCATGAAATCCAGGATTTCCAGTCTTCCAGGTGCAAATTGACTGAGCGGGCAAAGAGGCAAACCATGTAAATGCTGAACCTGTCAATGACAAAGGAAAGTATCTGATCTTTGATCGGCTGTTGATCACTGCTGGCTGGTGCAACAGGACCTTCTCCCCAGTCTTTGCCTGAGAAACAATCTATGCCTTGATACTCCCAAAAAGCTGGTTCCACATTTGCCACGCTTATTGAATCATCTGCTTGGACAATCTCCACCTCATCATCTATCCACTGAATGAGCTGTTGATGCATGGTGGATGGGATACAGCAATTTGCATGGATCCAATCTCTTCCAAGCAGCAAACTACTGCCTGACCATTAGCTTAAGCATAATAAGGAGAAGAATTTAATAACTTAATTCCCATACTTTCAGCAAAGTCTCTGAATTCAGAGGATGTAAATTGAGTCCCTTGATCTGTAGTGATTGTTTGGGGAATGCCAAATCTATAAATGATATGCTCTTTGACAAAGCTAACCATATTCTCTGATGTCACTTTCTTCAATGGAATTGCCTCGACCCACTTGGTGAAATAATCAGTGGCCAAAAGTACAAATTTATGCCCCTTGCTAGATGGAGGGTTTATTTGGCCAATCAAATCCATTAGGCTTTGCCAATCCTCTCTGGTTCCCCTATCTTGACAATGATAATCTCACTCTCCCTTGTGAGTTTAGTTTTGACACTGGCCGAGCTTTCTGCATTGCAGGTTGAGGATCTTGCTGAATTGGGCGACCATTCGTATCTTTAGTCCCATAAGCTCCAGTTTCTCCAATATTGTCTTTTCCATGCGGTTTTTGAGTTGTTTTGTGTGTATTGAAGTACGTTGGTCCACCAGGTGGCCCATATTCTTGCTCAAAAGCTTTATCCACGCCTTGACCAAAAATACTGATCATTATTAATCGAAAGCTTTTCAAGAATACAGTATTGTGATTGGTCATTGTTTCTCCCAGAGCCTTGTAGAACAAGCAAGAAAACTGTTCTCTTTCTTCATCTGTACTCATATCTGACTGTCCAGGCAGCAAGACTCTTGGCAGTTCTGTTTTGAGAAAAGGTGCACCACTCCTGTTCTTGCCGAAAGATAGCAAGCACTTTTTAATGAACTGCTCTGCAGCAGCTTTCACTATCTGTTGATGCTCTTCAGTCAGTTCTTCAAGAGTGACATCCAACAATTCTTTTAATTCAGGCAAAGACAGCTTGCTTATTGAGCATTGTGTGTCCCACCGGGCGTGCCAAAAAGTGTGTTGACGTAAAATCCGCACCTTCGATTTCATCCTAGGCCTTGCTTGCTTTAATTCTTGATTCCTCAAATGTTGTACTCTTCTCTTTTGGCTTTTCCTCAAGCCAGGTGGACACCATTGTCCTTCTTGCCAGACATAAGCATGATCTTCTTCTTCTTCATGATCAACCCACCTGTAATCAGCATGCCTCTTTCTTGGTTGATCATTAAAACGCCGATCATCACTAGGATGTATCCTGCCAATTCTTTCATGGACAGATCGGCGATTGGCAACATTTTGCCTATGTTCGACATACCCATTATTGCACTCAGGACAGTTATTCTTTGTAGGCAGCTTTAAACCTTCGTTCCAACAGTGTCTGAAGAATGCACACCCCCAATGCGCACGTTCCTGCTCTCGGATAAATTCCTTTTGTTCTTCCTCATGCTTTTCTTGCCAACTCCTATTCCTCCTTCATGTATCAAAAATCCCAGAAACTCTCCAGCCGAAACTCCAAAAGCACACTTGTTCGGGTTCATTTTAAGCCCATGCTTCCTGGTGCATTCTAGAGTTTTTCTTATGTCAGCCAAATGAGACTCATGATTCAATGACTTGATCACAACATCATCAATATATCTGTACTCTCCTTGACTCTGTTTGTAATTCCCATGGTAAAATGGCATGATGTCCATACACTAGTTCATAAGGAGACGTTTTTGTTGCCCCATGAGGAGCCATTCTGTAAGCCCACAATGCTTCATTGAGTACCGAATGCCATCTTCTTGGTTTTTGATCAATTTTCTTCTGTATGATTTTAATCATGATCTTGTTGGAAGCTTCTGCCTGACCATTAGCTTGAGCATAATAAGGAGAAGAATTTAATAACTTAATTGAGGTCGACGGATCGATGGTTCCTCTCGAAGATTTCGACGACACGACTAAAGGACTCGAAAAGGTGGCGCAAGGCCGGTTTGTTGTATGATTGTTCGATCCCTATTACAATTGTCATGGGTTTATATTTATACCCAGACTTTGACACGATTCCTAATCGACTACGATTACAAAACGTTTATTTCCAAAGAAATATGTCGAAGTGCCGTATTCATCTCGCATTCTTTATCAAATCGGCTTTTTCCTTGTATTCAATCCACGTCATCATGCGTCCCGAATGCTTTCCATAGAGCAACTCCCTTGCTGAATCGGCGACGGACTCCCGACCGCAGAATGCCTTTGCCGAATCGTTCTCGAAGATAAGCTTTCTTAGCTGAACGATGTTTATCTTTTTCACCAAATCTGGCCCAAATGTCAGCCTCTTCTTGGTGTCAATTTTTGGTGTTAACACTCACTCTTTTTAATTTTACGATTTTATTCTTATTCACGGTCAATGTAATTTTACTTGTAACAATACAGGCAAGAACACACAAATGGACATGCCCTCTTTTTCCGATGTGACAAACAATGTGAACACAACGGTCCATCAAGCTCGCGCTGACGTCAGCACGATTTCGACAAGTTCTTCGTCAGAAGTTGCTGGATTGAACCCCGCCTGTCCTCCCCTTTCGTTAGGGTTTCGCGCCGCTTCGCCCCTCTGCCTCCGCCTCCGTCTCCGTCTCCCGTCTCCCGTGCTCTCCTACTAGGGTTAGGGTTCCGGCGAGGCCACGCCCGCGCCGGCGCATCGGCAGAGGAGATGGGTGTCCCGGCGTTCTACCGGTGGCTGGCGGAGAAGTACCCAATGGTGGTGGTGGACGTGGTTGAGGAGGAGGCCGTGGAGATCGAGGGTGTCAAGGTGCCCGTCGATACATCCAAGCCGAATCCCAACGGCCTCGAGTTCGACAACCTCTACCTCGATATGAATGGTATCATACACCCCTGCTTCCACCCGGAGGACAGGGTAAGTTCGGCTTCCTTCGCTCATTCATTTCCCCTTCTTCCCACTCCAGGTGTATCGGTGGATTACCTTAGTTTTGGGATTGTTTGAGTGTGAGATGAGTCTGATGCGTTTGTGGGAACCAGGACATTAGATTATGGGCTTCTGATGGGTGATTGCTACGAGCTTATAGAGAATTGGTGGTTTTAGCTTGTATTCTGACAGTAATCTCATTGCTGCTAAGAAAAAGCAGCTGCTATATTGTCCCCAACTTATCTCAGAGACGGCAAAATGATGTTGTGATTCATTCAAGTTTTTGAAGTAATGTTAATTGAATTACCCAGATTAGTCTTTTGTCTGCTAAACCGCAATGGAAGCAAATTGCAGACAAATGTTAGCCCGCCACAGCAGCAGCTGCAACAAGAACATTAAATCACAATAATTATTGGGGTAGGCTAGTGATGAAACCACACATGAGCCACATGGACTGAAGAGAAAGCAAGAAAGAAAAAGATACTGATACCATTAAAAATCAGCAATATAGTTTTATTGGAACCATTTGCTTAACCTTTGTTAAAAGCATTTTACCTTTAACTTAATTCTCTCATCCTTTTTGTCCTCTGATTCAAATGTTGACTAGGGGTTTTCTCTGTTGTACAGCCGTCCCCAACAACATTCGGTGAAGTTTTCCAGTGCATGTTTGATTACATCGACAGACTATTCGTCATGGTTCGCCCTCGGAGGCTTTTGTACATGGCCATTGGTACGTATTCCACGGCTACAGTGAACGGGATTTTGTTGCTATTCCACCTATTATTTCTGGTGCCATGTGAACCAGCTGAGTTTCTTTCATTGCATGTATGTGGAGGAGTCAGAATTCTGTCTATTTTTGTTAGACATTGTTGTGGATGTCAGATATTATTATGTACATGTAGACTATTCAAAACTACATAATGCTTCAATAAAAGTTTATTGACTTGTTCTCATATGTAATAATCTGTTTTTTCTTTTGTGGAATAATGAAATGATCAACATAGTTCATATACTTGTTGATCATATGTGTTTCATGGCTGCCCATAATTTTAACTATGGTTTAATGGCTTTACAGATGGTGTGGCTCCTCGTGCTAAGATGAATCAGCAGCGTTCTAGACGATTCAGAGCTGCAAAAGATGCAGCGGATGCGGTCAGTATTCTACATTTCTACTGAAAGTATCTTAATTTGGTCTTTTATGATCGTGTACTGCCCTTTTATCCATCATGTTCAGCAGCTGCAATGCAACCATTTATTGCAATCACAGCTCAATATTCATATGCCCCCAGGCTGCAGAAGAAGAACGGCTACGTGAAGAATTTGAGAGGGAAGGCAGAAAACTTCCTCCAAAACAGCAATCACAAACATGTGATTCCAATGTTATTACTCCAGGGACCGAGTTTATGGCTGTTTTATCAGTTGCTTTGCAGTATTACATCCATCTCAGATTGAATTATGATCCTGGATGGAAACAAATTAAAGTAAGTATAAGCTGATCCTGATTTACTTTTCATTTTTCTAGCGATACTTTCTATCAGTTTCCTCTATCTTATTCTTTTTCCTTGTTGAGAGAGGCTGCCACTAACCTCAGAAAGTCTGAATTGCAATAAAACCATTAATGTTCTAATGAACGTCTTTGAAGGTTATATTGTCTGATGCCAATGTTCCTGGTGAAGGGGAACATAAAATCATGTCGTACATTCGTGGTCAACGGAACCTGTCCGGTTTTAACCCAAATACGCGACATTGCCTGTATGGTTTGGTATGTTTGACAAACCTATATTATTTTTTATGTAGGTTAATTTATTTTATTTCATTTCTTCTAGCCCTGCTAATGCAGCTTCATGTATACTCATAAATGCAGGATGCAGATCTGATCATGTTAGCTTTAGCGACACATGAAGTGCACTTCTCAATATTGAGAGAGGTTAGCTGTCCTCAGTGTGGACTATATATATTTTTAAATGTTCATATTTATTATTGTCATTGTTCAAGAAATTTTGAGTATGTTTTATGTTTTCCTGTTGTCCACATTTTTTTGTTTGCAGAATTTGTATTACCAGCTGTCCCTGCGTTCTTATTCTTTTTCTTTGAAGCTATGCCTTAATGACTCACTTGCTTTTGTGTTTGCAGGTAGTTTATACACCTGGACAGCAGGATAAATGCTTCTTATGTGGTCAGGTGGGACATCTAGCAGCAAACTGTGAAGGAAAAGTGAAAAGAAAAGCTGGGGAGTTTGATGAGAAGGGTGATGCTATTATTCCCAAGAAGCCTTATCAGGTTATAATGATATATATTGCCTGTTGTAGATATGGTTTCATAAGACATAGATTAATTACTTGAATATATTTGTGTTTGTTTTTGTGCTTTTGCAGTTCTTGAATATATGGACCCTTCGGGAGTACTTAGAATACGAGTTCAGAATGCCAAAGCCACCTTTCCAGATTGATTTCGAACGCATCGTTGATGATTTCATCTTCATGTGCTTCTTTGTTGGCAATGATTTTCTTCCACATATGCCAACACTAGAGATCCGTGAGGTTTGTTTTCTGTTTGACTGAGCATCCATCTTTGCACCTAGTACATCCACTCTTAAATTTGTCATACATCCATACTGATGTCCTGGTTTTGTTCAGGGAGCTATTAATTTGCTAATGGCAGTATACAAGAAGGAATTCCCCACAATGGGTGGCTATTTAACTGATTCATGCACGGTAATCAAAGTTCATTTCTGTCGGAGTTAGTGTCGCAGCAGATTCAGAAATTGGTCCACATTTTGGTATTTAATAGTAATTTTGCTTCTTTCTTGGTTTAGCCTGATCTGAATAGAGTTGAACACTTCATTCAAGCAGTTGGTTCCTATGAGGATAAAATATTTCAGAAAAGAGCCCGTCTGCATCAGGTACATCAAGATGACTATTGATTTCTTTCTCTCATGTAGACTTAATTATTGAATTGCAACTAGCATGCAAACAAACAACAACAATGAAACTTTTTAGTCCCAAACAAGTTGGGTTAGCTTGAAATGAAATCGAAGGGGCCACCAAAAAAGAGTCGTTCTTTTGTGAATGTAATGTTTCCTTTAGGTTCAAGTTTTCTGCTGAGTAGAACAAATCATCTGGAAGGTGGGGGTGGGGTGGGGTTCTGTATTGCAGAATTTGAATATAGCAGCCATGAATTTTAACTGCAGAGTACCATGTTTGTAGAGGAGGTTACCTTGCATGTTCTCTAAATGTTCCCAGGAGAGTTTGCAAATTTTTTTTTTCCTCCATTGGTTCTGGTGATCTGGTCAGTTGTCCAGAAATTCTATAGTAGAATCAGGCATTTCCACTTACATGTTTGCAATCATATCCCCCTGTTGTAGCGTCAAGCGGAAAGAATTAAACGAGAAAAGGCCCAAGCGAAGCGGGGTGATGATCTGGATCCCCATGTTAGGGATGATCTTATTGTACCTGTTCAACGTTTTCAAGGGTCTCGCCTAGCTTCTGGAGCTGTACCTGCTCCATATGAGCAGAATGGGTCTCATAAAGACAACAAAGAAAGGAACAATCGAGCTCGGAAAGCTGCACGAGTATCAACGCCAGGCTCCAGCATTGCCGCAGCAATAGTTGAAGCGGAAAATGACCTTGAAGCCCAAGTAATTCTTCCCATATGGCTTGAGAAGATCTTACATATACATACAAATACTTCTTGCAATTTTGCCTGACATTCATGATGACTTTCTTAGGCACGTGAAAACAAAGAAGAACTGAAGTCAATGCTTAAAGATGCACTTCGAGAGAAGTCAGATATTTTTAATTCTGAAAATCCAGAGGAGGATAAGGTAAGTGATCTAAATCATTGGCTATTTGTGAACAGATCATATGGTGTTGCGGCATCAGCTCGATGTGGTTATTCTAAAATAATTTGCTAACGTATTATATGATATGACAAATTACTAAATATTGCTGAACACCATTGCTTACTGAAGCCACTGGAGACAATGTGTATCGATTTTCTTTTAAAAAAACTTAGTCCCCACATTTTGGACGATCATAAGCAATGTTGTGGAATCTAGTGCATTAATTCACTATTAATTGCACCCATTACATGTTTTAAATTATTGATACGGAACATTATTGTTTGTTATGTTCAGGTGAAACTTGGAGAACCAGGATGGAGGGAAAGATACTATGAAGAGAAATTCGGGGCAATAACACCTGAACAGATTGAAGAAATACGCAGAGATGTCGTAAGTTTCTTATTAGCAGCACGCGGCAATATTTTTTGTTACAGTGCCTTTGTTGACTTTCACATACCCCACTTTCCTGGGGCTAATGGCTTTTTTCGTTATTGCTGTAGATACTCTCTTTAACTTTGATAGAATATCCTTTTAAAGAATGTTAATATTGCAACCAGCTAAAATCTATGATGCCCTTTCTTAGGTTCTCAAATACACTGAAGGTTTGTGTTGGGTAATGCACTACTATTATGAAGGGGTCTGCTCATGGCAATGGTAATTTAGCTAGCTCAAGCTAGCCAAGTATATCAAATTATACAAAGTTTCATTTGCATGATATTAGCAGGCTTGATTAATCTATCTGCCTGTGCATCCAGTGTGGCAGTATCTCATTCTCTAATATATCTGTTGTGTATGTAGGTTCTATCCTTATCACTATGCTCCGTTCGCTTCGGATTTAAGGGATTTGGGTGAACTTAATATCACATTTGAACTTGGGACACCGTTCAAACCTTTTGATCAGCTTATGGGGGTTTTCCCAGCTGCAAGGTGAGTATGCTGGGATTGCATTCTTTGATTTTTTTTTAGTTCCTTCAGTTATGGTGGAAAATAATTTAACAGCTGCCGCATCAAATTTTCAGTTCCCATGCGCTACCACTCCAATATCGGCGATTAATGACCGATCCAAGTTCACCAATAATTGATTTTTATCCTACTGGTATGCTGTTTTTATTATTATATGTGAAGTACTCTATATTATCATATCCTTGATGTTAGATTTTATCTGATCCATGTTCCCATTTACTATTCAGATTTCGAAGTAGATATGAATGGGAAGAGATATTCTTGGCAAGTAAGTTCTTCAAGGAGCGCATTTGAATTTTGATATGTGCATGTCTAATTAGTAACTGTAAAATATATGCTTTACAGGGGATTGCAAAACTGCCCTTCATCGATGAAGCTCGTTTATTGGCTGAGATAAAAAAAGTCGAGCATACTTTGACGGTATGGTGATGAAACATTTTGCTATTCATTTATGCTTTATAAGCCAAAAGGAATAATAAATTTTAAGTCTGGCTTCGTTTTCATCTTCTATGTAGCCTGAAGAAGCAAGGAGAAACAGTATCATGTTTGATATGCTTTTCGTGAATGGATCACACCCACTTTCACCTTATATCTACTCTCTCAACAGCAAATTTGGACATCTGCCTGACAAAGAGAGAAATGAAATTAAAGAAAAGCTTGATCCTTCTGCTAGGTTAGTTAAGCTTAATCATGAATAATATTTTGTTAATTTGTATCTGTACTGATGTTCTGTAGTTGCTGTCTTTTGTTGTGGTGGACTGGTGGAAACGGGATTTGCTGTCTTTCTGTCATCTCTAACACCTGCTCTTATTTTGTACAGTGGAGGAATGAATGGCTACATAACCCTTTGCAGTGGGGATCCATGTCCTCCTATCTTTAGGTCTCCTGTGGATGGGCTGGAGGATATTATGGATAATCAAGTGATGTAAGCCTAACTCCTTTGCGGCTTTGCCTGACATGTTTTGATAATTTTAGTGGCTGTATTTAACAATTATGCTATTTGCATCAACCAGATGCTCAATTTACAAGCTTCCGGATCATCATAAGCATATAGCCCGGCCTCCAGTTGGTGTTATCATACCCAAGAAGGTTTGGAACTAATACTTCAGATGTATAGTTGTGTGGCATAAGCATCATAATGTTAACAGTGAATAAGCTTTCTGTTCAATCTATTCTGCAGACTGTTGAAGCCGGTGATCTGAAACTGCCTCCAGTGCTGTGGCATGAAGATAGTGGCAGGAGGCCTCATGATAATAGCAACAGGTATTTTGTCACCCCTTTCTGTTGTTTCTTTAGTGTTCCTGTGGACAAACTGAAAAATCCTGATCCTGTACAATGGTTCTTAGGCAAAACCCACCAGGAGCCATGTCAGGCCGCCAACTTGGAGAAGCAGCCCACCGACTAGTCATAAACAGCTTAAATGCTCAGGGTAGGGGTCAACATGGTGGCTCATCAATGCCATATCAAACTATAATGAATGGCATGCACCATCTGAATGTAGTGCACCCTATTGGCAATCGAGGAATGCCTCCACGAGTGGAGCAGTCAGGTTGGTATGTGCCTAGGGGTAGTGTTCCTAATGGTCAAATACCAGCTTATGCATCTTCAGGATCAGGTCATTATCAGTATGAAAGGTCAGGGCCTTTGCAATATGAACAAGGTAACCGAGGAAGGCAACAAACTCACCCATATGCAAGAGATGGCTACGATGACTCAAGAGGCAGGGTTCCACCTGCATATGGATACCAGCAGACTGGTGGCAATATGTATTCATCACAGCCTGTTGCTCCGCCATTGGGTCCTGGACTGTATGGGCAACCCCCATCAGCATATCCTGGGGTTCGTGGTGGGGGCTACCAGCCCCCTCCATATGGTGGAGCCCAACAATGGCAGCAACAACCATATAGTTCATATGCTGGAAGAGGGCCTTATGGAGGCGGGCCACCACCCACAAGGGCTGATTCACGATCACAGCAATCACAGAACCGTTACGGTACTTTGGACAGAAGTTCCAACAGGAGGCCTCCTGGATATGGCCGATAATAGATTCTGACTCAAATCCCTGTTGTAGTTCAAACTATGTTGTTAGTAGAGTTCCCTCCCAAGTAAAATAGAGTTACTCAGCTAAGCATAGGCTCATGCAGCATCTGCAGAGTCCGGTGATCTTCAGGCAGCATTAAAGATAGAAAAATTGTATGCTAGTGTTATCTACAGACCATCAGACACTGGTGGTTGGTCGCCATTCTTTCATTTGTGGATCACAATTCATTCAGAAGATGGCACATAAGCGGCATGGGATTACCAGGTTCGGATGATGGATACGTTTAGAGGATGTTTATCAGGTTTTACCCTGACGCTAGGCAAGTTTTGGTGAAGCTCAGAAAATGTTTCACAAGTTTTGGCCATTATGATATCAGTCAAGTGTATGTAGGAGTGCATGTTTTCAGTTTTGATGATGCTTATATTCCAAATCATGTATAAACTCTTAAGGTAGCATTAATAGAAAGTGGGACTTATCTCTTATTCTCTGGTCGTAGTTTGGTGAGATAGGGGCATTATGATCTGCTAGCTGCCTATCTTATCATGTGGCAATATTATCTCTTATTCTCTTATTCTTGTAAAATGTACAAGAGGTCCATAAAAACTTAACTTAGGTTCACAAACTTCGAAAGTGTATTTTTAGATTCATAAACTTGTAATTTGTGCCATTTTGGTTTTACAAACTTTGAAAGAACATTTTTAGGTCCATAAAATTGTAATTTGTGTCATCTAAGTCCATACTCCACGCATACACACAGTGCTAGCATGGCCTGCTAATTGGAGAACTCATTTTGATCTCTTGCATTTTATCGAGCACGTTGTGGGCGAGGTCATAATATATTGTTGCTGTTGTTTAGAGGCGTAGCCACCGATGAAGCGTGTTGTCATCGCTATCGTGGCCCTCCTCCACAGTGATCTCCAAGGCCGTCTTTCGAACCATGCTAAATCTTGAGTAGGTTCTGTTGTGGTTGAGAAACTCCATTAGTTCCTTTCATGCTTTGCGGCCACGCACATGCCTATGAAAGTCATTCTCCTCGATTTTTGCTGTCCATGAACAGCTGACCCCTCACTAAGAATCACTCTGGGTCGACCAGAGTCCAGCGCCATCATGAGCTTTTTTTCACGACGCTTGGCGCCAACATGCCTAACCACGTATGCCATGATGGTGAGTACTATACATGGTGCACATGAGGGAGATGACACCATGGAGGACATAATATCTGTCACCAAGGTACACATGTTGGTGAGCTACTCTATAACCTTCTACATCTTCCCCAAGCCATCGCTCCTCTCCTCCGCCTATATTACGGGCTCCAGTCATGCATGGATCTCAACTTAAGAACTCTCCTAACAATGTCAATAATCTCCAAAATAAGTTCCTGATCTCCTCCCATCTCTCCATATGTCCTTGAAATCAAAATTGGAGCTCGTATTTCACCCTTCTAGGAAAACCCTGGCGCCATGTGTGCGCCATGAAGATTCACGTTGGTGCTATATTAGATCATGAAGGCTAAGTCGAGGTGTATGGACCTAGGTGATGCAAATTAAAGTTTATGGACCCAGAAATGCACTTTTAAAGTCTGTGGACCTAATTACAATTTTATGGACCTAGAAATGTATTTTTAAAGTTTATAGACCCAAGTCACACTGCTGACATATTAGTGGACCTCTCGTGCATTTTATTTTATTTTATTTTTAAAAAATATGAGCACGGGCATAGCTTATTTAACTGCAAATGAGGCATTGGCTGTGTTTAGTTCCAAAAATGGGGTGGAAAAATTTGGCCGAAAAGTTACATCAGACACTGTAGCGCACTGTAGCACTTTTCGTTTGTTGTGGTAATTGTTGTCCTACCATGACCTAACTAGGCTCAAAAGATTCGTCTCGTCGTGTACATTAAAACCATGTACTTAGTTTTTTTATTTACCCACGTTTATTGCTCCATGCATTAAGAGAGAGATTTGATGTGATTTGATGTGATAGGTGAATAGTGAAGTTTGGGGAGAGAATTTTGAAAACATTTTGGAACTAAACACAGCCATTCTTGTCTCGCAAGCAGCCACCAATATCTAAACTGACCGGTTCACCGGTACTCTTTCCGGTGGGAATGGAAATATATGATGTCAGATTGTCACTCTCTTATGGTGAATCTTGCAGTACAAGGTGCCAGGCAAGTACATTACAGCAGTATATAAAACCCAAGCTTCATGAACCAACGAGGCAACGACTTCCAAGTTCCAACAGCACATCCACCAACCGAAACCACCAAGAATCTGCAATGGAATCCCGCCACGCGAACAAGCGGCGAGCCATGGCAGCGGCGGCGGCGGCGGCAGAGGATCGGCTGAGCGGCCTCCCCGACGACATCCTCCACTCCATCCTCCGCGACATTCCGCTCAAGCACGCCGCCCGCACCAGCGCGCTCTCCCGGCCGTGGGCGCGCCAGTGGCTCCGCGCGCTCGCCTCCGGACGGTTCAGCCGCCGCGCCGTCGCGCCCGGCGCGGCCGGGCTCGCGGGCCTCCGCTCGCTCTCCCTCAGCCACGCCGACGTCACCGACGAGGCGGTTGAGGCCATGGTCTCCAGCTGCGGAGCGCTGGAGTTCCTCAGCCTGAGGGGATGCCAACACCTCACGTCGGTGAGGATCGCCGGCGAGAGACTGCGGGTGCTGGAGATCGTGGGCTGCCTGTCCGTGCGCAATCTGCAGGTCGCCGCGCCCGCGCTCGAGTCCTTCGTTTTCCACGGCGACACCGTGTGCGCGAAAGACCCCGACGAGGACTTTGACGGTGGCCGCGTCCACTTCGGCGCCACGCCGGCCTTGCGGGATGCCTACCTGTCTCACCTCGGCTTCAGCGAGTACGACGATGACCGACATGACTTCGTCTACACCAGCTTGTTGGAGTGCATCGCGCATGCCGACATCTTGACGCTTTGCTCCGTTGGCTTGCTGGTAAGTATATATGCTACTTATCGAACGAAATTTTCGACGATCAACGTATTCTCGAAATCAACGTGAACAGAAAATGCGAGACAAGCACCTGTGAGTGTTATTTCTCCTTGCCTAATCTTAGTGATTCAAATGTCAACGATCATATCAATTTTCAACAATTCCTTTGTGTTTAGTCTAGTGGTTAATTAAACTGCAATATTTCTCCTCTGAAAAAAACTGCAATGTTTCCCTTTCTTGAATCGAGTACTGTTACATTGCATTGCGGTTACCTTTTGCATGCCTGGTAAGTGGTAACTAATCATGTCGTGGCTCAGCATATGGATATAAGCCGAGGATTTGATATCGGGGTGGTTGCGCCGAATGTAGAAGAGCTCCAGCTGCTGATGCCCTCTCTAGGCGACGATGACGTCGAACAAGTTGTCGCCAGCTTTGAGTACATAACTTTTTCAATCCTGGATCGCCTCTTCATCCGTGTAAAGCTCTGAACCATTCCTGCTCGGCTGCTCTGATTGATTTCCTGCTCCAAATAGTGTTCAGCTCAATATTTGCGCAGTTCAATGGAGCCGCCTACTTGTTTGCAGTACAGTATTCACCCATAACCAGTCACCACCAGCTGATTTTCTTTTTTTCTGCTGAAACTGCAGCTCCTCGTCGGAGAACCTGCAGACGCTATTGCCGCTGCGGCATTGCCGGCGGCCGGTGAGGACGAGCCCGACATCGTTCCTAACGTGGACATCGATCTTGACCACCTGACGCTCATCAAGGTGGTGAATGCGAAAATGTTCTCGTACCTCCCGGGGTACGTACCACCCCAGTTACCAGCCGTCCATCATCGCTGCAAGATTCGCGCATCTGTCCTACGTGGCAGAGAGGCAACAGGTTAGCAACAGGTTTATCTGCATAGTCGGCCAGGCGGTCAACTGTGCAGCTTTCCTCTTTTCACACCATTGTCAAGCTACCGGTTACGTGTCTAGGTGTCCAACGCATTCAATACTTACGATCAAGCAATGTCTCTTTTATGGCTGCAGGTCAGACAATGGGACCACATATGCTACAGTAAATATCAATGCATATACCTATCATGTTAGTATATGCAGATCTAGTGTTTATGGGTTTAATTTTTTAGAGTTAGGGGTTTAGGGTTTAGGGTTTAAGATTTAGGGGTTTCGGGTTTTAGTGTTTAGGATTTAGGGATTTCGAGTTTTAGTGTTTAGGGTCTAGGGTTTTAGGATTTAGGGATTTACATATACCTATCATGTTAGTATAAACGGGATTTAGTGTTTTAGGGTTTAGGAGTTTAGAGTACAGGGTTTAGGGTTTTGGATTCAGGGTTTCGAGTTTTAGTGTTTAGTGTTTAGGGTTTAAGTGTTTAGGGTTTTCGTGTCTAGGATTTAGGGTTTTGGGATTTAGGGGTTTAGTTTTTTGAGTCAGGGTTTAGGGTCTAGTGATTTAATATGGTATAAGCTTGCTTAAACACAGTCCGCAAATCGTTGGTTCCCGCAAATCGTTGGTTCTAAATAAATTCATTAGGGCAGCCGCAACGGGCCGTTAGGAGCTCTCTATAACAATCCAGATCAGCATTTGAGGAGTAAAAAATAGAAGGTGAGAGAAAATCGTCGCTACATGTAGCGAGATAGCACGCGGTGCGATGCAGAACGGGTCCCATCCATGCAGTTCCTCGTGTACGATTGGAAGGAAGAGATGAAGAATATTAAATAAATACTGACACGTGGACCTTCTCTACGTTTAGGAAATTGTGCTATAGACACATCGTTGGACAGCTGATCGTTAATGCTTCCTATATCCTAGGTGGACTCTGCTATAGAGAGCGTATTGTCGTTGTTGTTGCGGGTGCCCTTAGGTTAATGAACAAATTCCGTTGCTTTTATGTTCAAAGCAGCAACTCTGAGTTGTGTTGGATGCAGCAGCGATCTGCGGGACAGAGAATTGAACCATGCTGGCAGGCAAACTCTCTTGTTGCATTCTTCTTCGTGTGAAAGGGGTTCCTGTCACGTTTGACCGGCCGTGCTAATCTCATCGCCACGCTGCAAATTACGGAAGGAGATGAAGTAACATTCACGAATCTCAAGGGCATCATTGCCGTCGTTTCTAGGGGGGTACGTACCCCCGGGGGTACGAAATCCGTGTCCGTGGTGAATGTTCGAGGGACAAGGTGCGAGCTGCGGCTGCTCAGATTCCTCTTGAACAGGGCTCCTGCGCTAGAGCAGCTGGTGTTGGTCACTGTGGAGGAAGAGGGAGCTCTAGGAGCTGAGGAAATGAAGGCCATCCGGACGCGGGTGTCGGCGATGCGGACGGCGTCGTCGGAGGCGCGCGTCACCGTGTGCCGGCCGGGCGAAGACGGCAGCCGGAACCCAGTACACACGAAGTTATACCATGAGAAGTACTAAGTAGTTCTTTCATTTATTTCAGTATCTCAGATGCAAATGCTTAAGAACAAAACTCTGTTGTAAACAGAATACATTCAGCGATACACTAATCAGAAAAGAGAACATGCATCCCTATGCACAGGTAAAAGGAGCACAATTTTTTTCATTTTTTTTGAAACGTAATCCAGCAAGGGAACTGCTCCGGTACTCCTGTTTTTATTTCTAGCACCAATCCTAGAAATAAAAAGGTTGCCGAATTATATTACTACCTCCATTCTCATTTAGATGACGTTTCAGACAGCAGTTCTAGTGTTAATTGGCCCAAGTTTCCAACCACCGACGTCATATAAAGAAAAATGGAGGTAGTAATTAATAGAGGAGAGTTTAACAAGGCCTGAGTCGAAAAGAGAAGAAAAAGCTATACAATACCAAATATTTGCTACTACAGTCAACCGATGCATTAGCATCTCTATGAGATGAGAACCCTTGGAATATGGCGTATCTTTGACCAATCCTGAGTTTTTATTTTTAAATAGTCCTTTTAAATCTAATATTTTAATAATAACCCGTGACAAACTAAATTTTCAGAAACTAGCCCTTTTGGTAGCGCCGGGACTTTTGGCGCGACTCCACATTGAGTCGCGCCACATGCAATGGCGCGACGAAGCCGCCATGTAGGCAACTCGGCCACGGTGGCCGCTGATGTGTCAACTGAGTCGCGCCACAAGGTATGGCGCGACTCAGTGTTGAGTCGCGCCGGAGTCTCTGGCGCGACTCAGCTGCACATCAATTACAGATTCAAACTTGGTGCTTCAGTATAAATATTCAAAAATCTATTTTTATGAAGTGGGACTAGTCCAAAATATTCACCAAAGATCCTAGTTCCCAATTTTGATTATCTAGTCCAAAATTGATATAAAAATCATTTTAAAATTTTGGCTCAAATTTGAATAAACATCACTGTTTTCAGGACTTAGAAATTTTCAAGTAGTCCCCCACTGCAAGCACCCCGGTGCAAGATAGTATAGTGCCCAAGAGCACGCCTTGCTGGACGTACGGCCCCGTGGCCGGAACCAGGATAAATCCCTTGAGTCATTGTGCTAGCTCTTGCATCAACCGGTGAGGGACGGGACACAGCGCATTCTGTTAGGCGTTGAGGTTGGTCAGCCAATCTCAGCACCGACAGTGATTATTATGTGAAATAATAGGAAAATTTGGCCACGTGTTCTATTTGATTTTATGGTGGATCTAACTTTTTTGGAACCAAATATTTGAATTTGATTGGAAAGACAATGTGATGAATCCGGCCCAGGCATGGGTAAGGTTGAAAACGGTTGAACTCGGTCGAAAAACATCTCAACCGTTTTCTACTTCTACATTTGGATACGAAAACGAAAACGAATACGGTAAAGCCACACACGAACACGAACGCGAACTTACAGAATGTCGAAAACGAACCAATTCGAGCGAACTAATGTTGAAACACGGTCGGTATACGAAATTTTATACGGAATACCGTCCCACACTTCATTACTTTAAACAAGTGCATGACCAAACTAACAAGTGCATGGTTTAGTTCAAGTGCATATGATAGTTAACGAGCAAATATATGTCTAGAATAAGCATTTAACAAGACATGAATGTCTAGAGTTCATCAGCATCATCCATGGCGTCAGGATCACTTTCCATGTCATTTGCTTCCTCATAGTCCACCTCATAGTCCTGTCTCCCCTCCTTGTTATTTCCCTACAAGTTTATCAATAATTAGTAGAAGTCATCAATAACTCGGATGGCACTCTAAATTTATATCCAATATTATAAAATATGCACTAGCTTCTCTGAACTATCTGCAATGTTCACATAACCACTAG
>OAMR01000135.1:1465131-1483655 GCA_900205405.1 Echinochloa crus-galli
GTGGCACGCACACGCGGGCCTGGCGACGCGGCGAGTGTGGGGGGCCGGCGATGCGGCGAGGCGGGCGCGTGGGGAGGGTGTGAGCGTGTGGAGCTTGGCAGCGGGCATGGAGCTTAGGCAAGGTGATTCTCACGGCAAAGGAAGAAAGAAGAGAGGGGAAGGAAGAAGAACTCACAAATGGGATCAAGGGTAAAATGGATATTTTCTCACCTTCTCCTCCTCAGACAAAAAAATATTATTATAATTGAGGCGGTGTCTTCCAGTAAATTAATACAAAATGAGAGTGTTCATAGCATATAATGCGGTCAACGGTGTTTCTCAGCAAACGTGCTCCACTTTGCATGTCTTGTAGCAAATTTTGCCTTGAAATTTGCATAATTGCCGATTGAGTAATTTCAACGGTGTGTCTCAGTAAACGTGCTCCACTTCGCTTGTCTTGTAGCAAATTTTGCCTTAAAATTTGCATCATTGCCGATTGAGTAATTATTTTTCATTTGTTTTCTCCTTTGCTTTTGTAAATTGATGCTGCTGTCGTATTGGTGTGTTTAGTTCCCCATCAAATCACCAAACTTTTCAAAATTCTCTCTCCAAACTTCACCACCCACTTATCCCATCAAATCTCTCTCCTCGTGCATGGAACACTAAACATTTTTTGGTTTTGATGTACACGACGAGACGAATCTTTTGAGCCTAGTTAAGTCATGGTAGGATAATGTTTACCACAAATAAACGAAAAGTGCTACAGTGTCGGATGTGACATTTTCACCAACTTTTCCTTCCTCTTTTTGAACTAAACACACCCATTGACAAATTTTGCCTTGAAATTTGCATCATTGCCGATTGAGTAATTATTTTTCATTTGTTTTCACCTTTGCTTTTGTAAATTGATGCTGCTGTCGTATTGGATGCTGATTTGTCAGATGTGACATTTTCACCAAACTTTTCCTTCCTCTTTTTGGAACTAAACACACCCATTGACAAATTTTGCCTTGATTGCATCATTGCCGATTGAGTAATTATTTTTTATTTGTTTTCACCTTTGCTTTTGTAAATTGATGCTGCTGTCGTATTGGATGCTGATTTGTCACTATTATATTTTTTGAACGGAATCAGTAGGGAAAGTCCCTATCTATTTTTTTTAATTTTCTTTATTCCAAACCCAGTTAATTCGTTTCCACAAGGAGTCAAACCTGTGTCTGTAGGGTGCTACTCAGGTGCTCTAACCATTAGGCTAGAGACCCTTTCACTATTATATTTTACATATATATATATACTATTTTTAATTTAAATCTAATCTTAAATTTTCGACCATGTGATTTCGTCGTACCTTAAATTTATTTCGTCTTTTGCCAACCAACCAATCTTGTTGCAGGGGGAGATGGCGATGGGTCGGATAGGGTGCGGGTGGAAACTCCATCTATTATTACGAGACCCATCATATTTAGCCACGCCCATCGACCTACGGGTGAATTTCAGCACCCAGACCCGCACCCGCGGGGCACCCGTAGCGTGACGAATGCTCATTGAGTTCTCTACATGACAAACAAAAATAACATATATCGACACATAACTAAGTAAAATAAGTTATAGATATCCACATCATATTAATTAGAGTTGTAGACTTGCAGATACCCCAAAACACACACCCATTACATTATTATAGATTAACAACACAACCACACAGGTAGCAACCATCAATCAATCGAAGTACAAAACGATATTCAAGTTGTAGGTTCTATACATTCATTTATGCTCAGCATCCATAGCAAATTAGAGAGCCAAGATGATTTCATGATGTATAAAGTTATGAACCTCTTTAAAAAATAGAAAACTCTTATTATTTTGGGGCCATGAATTACCAGCGGGTGAAATTCATCACCCGCACCCACTTCAGTACGGGTCAGATCGGATATACACACGAGTGAAATTTTGCACCCACGCCTACATTCAATTAGTGTGAAACCCGCGGAAACCCCTACCCGTTGTCCGACTGCCATCCAAGCACTTCGGTGAGCCCGAGATCCTGCGTGGCTGCGTCTCATCGGAGGTGTCATCAAAGTTCGCTGGAGAATCTATATCCAGAGAAAGCATAGAAGGAGAGGAGAGGAGAGGAGAGGAGAGGAAAGAAGATCTAAATGTTGCCGTGTTGAGAATTGAGATAGGTAGAAACACGTTATTATTGTTTAAGGATTTCTCTTTCGTAAATAAAGAGACAGGAAGAGTTCAAGAATGCTCACACTAGGCCAAGTGACTATTCTTGCATCTTGCCGGCTCTCTTTGACAGTCAAAGTTTGACTGGGATGCGGCATTGCAAAAGGATGTCACCATCCATCCACTTCGGAAAACTTGGGCTACGAAATTCTTGAATGTTTGATGCTGGCATTTTACCGAACACGAGCTGAGCAGCGATTTGGGTTCCATCCTCTGTGTGGCTGTGTGGGAGAGAGGGAGGGAGGGAGTCGATGGCGGACGGAATTCTTGCCTCAAGCATCGTGCAGGGGGTGCTGGCCAAGATCGGCTCCTCGATTTGGGCCGAGCTTTCGCTCGTGAGCAGCTTCAGATCCGACCTGAAGGCCATGGAACGCGACCTCGCCTCCGTCCGGGACGTCCTCTTCGATGCCGAGGCGCGCGGCGGCGGCGGCGAAAGCGCCGTCCGCGACTGGCTCCGCAGACTCCGGGACGTCGCCTACGACATCGACGACCTCCTGGACGAGTGCCGCACCGACATGTGCGCCGCCCGCAGGCGCCGGAGCGAGGACGCGCCGTGCGGCTCCGTCCCCTCCACCGACCTCTGCTTCCTCCGCTCCTTCGCCATGGCACGCAGGCTGAGGTCCCTGAGGCGCGCGCTGGACGCCGTCGCCGCCCGGAGGGACAAGCTGCGCCTGAACACCGGCATCCACCCGCCGGCCCACCCGTCCGCTCCTCCCCGGCGGGAGACCATCTCCATGGTGGACGAGTCCAAGACGGTGGGGCGAACCGCCGACAAGGAGAAGCTTATGCGGCTAGTCCTCGACGCCGCCAGCGACGAGGACGTGTCCGTGATCCCCATTGTCGGCTTTGGAGGGCTCGGCAAGACGACGCTGGCGCAGTTGGTGTTCAACGACCGGCGGGCCAACGACGAGGTATTCGACCCCCGGATCTGGGTCTCCATGTCCGTCGGCTCGAGCCTTCGAACGCTGGTGCAGCCGATAGTGAGCGCGACGAAGGAGAAGTGTGACCTCGACAATCTTGACGCCGTCGCGAGCTTTCTGTCGCGGACGTTCACGGGGAAGAAGTATCTGCTTGTTCTTGACGACGTGTGGAGCGACAACCAGGAGGAGTGGGACAAGCTGCGGATGCTCCTCAAGGACGGCAAGCGCGGCAGCAAGATCATCGTGACGACACGGAGCAGAAAGGTCGCCATGATGGTGCGCACAGTGCCACCGTTTGTGCTCAAGGGCCTCTCCGACGATGACTGCTGGGAGCTGTTCAGATGCAAGGCTTTCGAGGAAGGGGAAGAAGATTTGCATCCAAAGCTGGTCAATGTAGGCAAAGAGATTGTTCAGAAATGTGGCGGTGTGCCATTAGCGGCTAAGGCGCTTGGGAGCATGTTGAGGTTCAATAAGAGTGAGCAATCATGGGTAGATGTCAAGGACAGTGAGATATGGCAGATGGAGAAGGAAGAGACGATCTTGCCATCTCTCAAACTCAGCTATGACCAAATGGCACCTGGTCTGAAGCAATGCTTCGCTTACTGTTCAGTATTTCCAAGGAATCATGAGATTGACAGGGACAAGCTTATTCAGCAATGGATTGCTCTTGGCTTTGTTGAACCTGCAAAGTATGGCAGTCAATCGGTTTTTGATAGAGCGAATGACTGTTTCGAGCACTTGCTGTGGATGTCATTCCTTCAGGAAGTACATGAGCTTGATTTATCAAAGAAAGAATTAGAGGAAGAAGGCAATGTTAAGTACAAGATTCATCATTTGGTGCATGACCTTGCACAATCTGTTGCAGGGGATGAAGTTCAGGCAATCAATTTCAACCAAGATAATGGTCACTCTCAAGCATGCCGCTATGCATCACTGACTGCTGACATGGGAGCACCTGAAGTTGTCCGAAGCATGCTTCGCAAAGTACGTGCCTTCAATTCATGGGGATATGATCTTGACATCAATTTGGTTCTTCATGCTAGGTGCTTGCGAGTACTAGATTTGCGAGGCAGTCCAATTATTGTGCTGCCCCAGTCGGTTGGCAAATTGAAACATCTGAGATACTTGGATATTTCTTCATCCCCTGTCAAAACTCTGCCCAATTCCATCAGCAGACTCCACAATTTGCATACTCTTCACCTGTCCAATTGCAGTGATCTTTGTATTCTTCCTGTGTCAATATGCAGCCTTCAAAATCTAGAGACCTTGAATCTTTCGGCCTGTAGCCTCCATACCTTACCAGATTCGATTGGCCATCTCAAGTACCTGCAAAATCTGAATATGTCATTTTGCAAATTTCTTGAGACATTACCAAACTCCATTGGTGAACTCCAAAGCTTGCAGACCTTGAATTTTAAAGGTTGTGGAAAGCTCAAAAGTCTTCCTGATGCTATATGCAGTCTCCGAAAATTGCAATATTTAATCCTTTCTCAGTGTGGCATTCTCCAATCATTGCCGAAAAGTATCGGTAACCTCTCAAATTTATTCCACTTGAATTTATCACAATGCAATGACCTCGAGTCAATCCCTGACTCAATATGCCGCATAACTCGGCTACATACTTTGAATATGTCTCACTGTAGTAGTCTATCAGAAATACCAGTATCGATTGGTGGCCTTAAAGAACTTCAATTTCTTATTTTGTCACATCATTCAAGCAGCTTGTCACTGCCCATATCAACAGGTCATCTACCAAACCTGCAGACCCTGGATCTCTCATGGAATATTGGTCTGGAGGAACTGCCTGAATCAGTTGGTAATCTTCGTAATTTGAAGATCCTGATCTTGTTCCAGTGCTGGAGCCTTTGCAGGCTGCCTGACTCTATATCCAACCTTGTGATGCTGGAAAGTTTGAACCTTGTCGGATGCGAACAGCTGACCAAGTTACCTGATGGCATAATAAGCCTCAGCAATCTAAAGCACCTGAAAAATGACCAGTGCAATACTTTGGAGAGGATACCTCATGGATTTGGACAATGGACAAAACTCGAAACATTGTCTGTACTTATTATAGGTGACGGATATAGCAATATTGCGGAGCTAGAGAATCTCAATCTTTTAACTGGCGTGCTTAGGATTGAATGTTGGTCACATAAGAAGGATCTGACAACTGATGCCAAGAGAGCAAACTTAAGAATCAAGAGAAAACTAAGCAGCTTGACTTTGTCATGGACCGCTTCATATTTCTGTGAGGACCCGACAAGTGTTGAAATGTTTCTTGAAGTTCTTGTGCCGCCTGAAAACCTTGAGGTTCTCGAGATAGATGGTTACAAGGGCACTAAGTTTCCCAGCTGGATGATGAAAAGCATGGAGATGTTGCTTCCAAATCTTGTATCACTCAGTTTGAGCAATATCCACGGTTGCAATTGCCTTCCACCCCTTGGGCATCTTCCTTATCTCCAGTCTCTTCAGCTCCGCCACATCACTGGCGTTCGTAGCATGGTTTCTGAAGTACCCGTGGAAAGAAACAAAATTACTTTATACCAATCATTGAAGGAACTCCACTTTGAAGACATGCCTAACCTGGAGATTTGGCCAACTTCCTGGGCAACGGATCACAAGGGTAATCAATCCGATCTATTCATGTTTCCTGTTCTGAAAACTGTCACTGTAACAGAATGTCCAAAGCTGAGGCCAATGCCGTGTCTGCCAGATGCTATAGCAGATTTACAGTTGTCCAGAAGTAGTGAGATGGTATCATCCTGGAGGATTTCCCAGCCGTCACCTATGGTCTCCACATCGCTTCTGAGGAGACTCTGGATTAAAAGCTGCCATGTTTCATCCAACAAATGGATGCTGTTGCGGCACAGACCAAAGCTCGAGGACCTGGTAATCGAGTACTGTGAAACGCTAGACGTCCTGCCTGATGCTATCCGGTCCCTTGGTACCCTGCGGACCCTGAAGATTTTGAATTGCACCGAGCTGGAAGCCCTTCCAGAATGGCTTGGTGAACTTATAACAATTGAATCTCTGGAGATAAGCTGCTGTCCGAAGCTGGTCTCATTGCCAAAGGGTCTGCAATGCTTGACTGTTCTGAAGGAGCTGACCATCAGCGGCTGCAGCTCTGTACTTAATGAGAGGTGCACAAAGGATACTGGCAGGGATTGGTTCAACATACGCCATGTTCCAAGTATAGTCGTCTCATAAAATGTAACAACACATATGTTCCAAAGATTTGTGTCATTATTTGTCCTTGTTTAAAACGGTATGATGTGAACTGCTAACCGTTTTACCTTGGTTGTTTTGTTGGGCATCTACTTTGTCCACAATTTTACTAGAGCTCCGCTCGCATATCATGTTGGAGGCTTGGTCGTAACGATCGATGGTACAGACTAGAGTCTAGAGACTACATATTTTGAGCATAACCAAAGTTTTTGAGCGCGTTCCCGTCCATGTGCTGAGCGAGGTGGCGGGTGCCTTCACGCCACGGCGAAGCCCCGCCGCCGCAAGCGGGCGACATAAATGTAACCTTACATTCTTGGAAGATTACCAGGCCATCCGCCCATACTGCCGGTCCGGTAGCGACGGGTGGCCACGCTCGGCACGCGGCAGGCATCGGTACGCTACCGAGCCTGGAGGGCCCACGCGGGCAGCAGGTAGACATGAGTCCCGTCCGTGTCCGGTGAAGAAATCGAGCGCTGCTCATTCGTCCTCCGTCTTAGGCTAGGCGCTGCCGCCGCGGTCTCGAGGGCTCGGCCGAGCGCCATCGCCGCCGCGCAGGGCTGCGGGCGGCCCTTTCTCCCTCTTCGCGCGCTCTCTCTCTCCCGGGCGTCGCGCCCTCGCCGCCGGCCGGGTGGGAGGCGGCGGCGGGGGTGCGGGGAGAGAGCAGATGAGGAGGGCGGCTGCCGCGAGGCCCGCCTCGCCCACAGTCCACCGCCGGAGCCCGCCGCCGCCGTCGTCGCAGTTGGCCGTCCACCGCGTGCGGAGCCGCCGCGCGACCGTGGAGAGCGGCGCGCCCAACCGCTTGGCTGGAGGAGAAGGGCGGCAACCCCCTCCACGCCGCTCCTCCACCCGCGTCGGCCCTCCTCCCCCTCCGCCCGCACCGCTCCTCCCTTCTCCCCGGCCGACGAGGCTCCTCCCTCTCCTCTATTGGCGACCTGCGCTGCTCGGCGCTCGGTGCGGCGGCGGGCAGCGCCGCAGCGGGGTGGGCAGCACGCGGTGGGACAACAAAGACCGCTCCACGCGTAGGCCGTCCGCAAACAAATCGACCACGCATCGCCTCCTCCGCTTCGTCGGCGTCGCCTCCTCCGCTTCGTCGTCGCTAGCCTCGCCGAGTTCCATTGCTCTACCCAGCGGCCCTCCTCCTCTGCCGGCTGACAAGAAAATCACAACAGCAAGCAGCATCGTCATTGTGCCGCGAGGTTTTCTCTCTACTCAATTTGTCTTCATCTTTCTCCTCTCCCTTCTTATTCCAGGTCCTTCCCGTCCTAGATCTGAATGCGTGCTCTCGCCGTAGGATGCGCAGAGGCAAGGTGCGGCATGCCAGCGCGTGTGGGTGTGCCCGTGTGCTCCTCTGCTTCATCATTGCTGGCCTCCTCGAGCAGTTGCTGCATCCCGCAGCACTCCTCCTCTGCCGGTCACCAACAACACAGAATACAATGGCAGCCATCAGGTGCTACGATGGTTTTCCCTGTTCTCAATTCCTCCTTATCTTTCTCCTCTCCCTTCTAATTTGAAATCCCTCCCCGTGTAGATGTGCATGCGTGTTCTCACTGCCGATATGTGCAGGCAAAAATGGGGTTCACGTTGCGTTTGGGTCTGCAGGGGAACATGGCAGAGGTCGACGAAAACAGCAGACCAAGCTGCAAATTTCATGACTGTGGGTGAGTGCACGTTGCCACAAAAAGAAAAAAAAACTATTAACTTATTTCGAGTTCATAACATCACCAGATGGTTGCTTGCATTGCGTTTGTAGGAACATTCAATTTAGCTGTGCAGAAAGTGATTCGTCTGCCAAGAATTGAGATATGTTACATAAGATGAAAACAGCTAGATGAGCTTCACATGTGTAAAGCCATTGACATTGCCCTTCTAAGATAACTGCATCACCCTGCATGATAAATTAAATGCCTCACGGCCTGCCAAAATTACAATATAATATTATAGCTTACTTTGTTTTCCCTTGTGTTCATAGGAACCAGTTGCTAATTAAGCGATCTTTGTTGTAATCTGCCTCTTAAATTCTTAATACCTACTGTTACATCAGTGTTCCTCAGGTCAACTTTCTTCTCTGAACACTAATTTTACATGCCTGTTCACATTTAGAATACATTTCCTCAAGTCAGTTAATATTCAACTAGCTTTGCAAAAAAAAAAAAAAAAAAAAACTGACTAACTTTTCATACGTGTAGGCTATTTTCCTGATTTTGCCTTTGCCCATAGATGAAAAACAGTTCTTTTTGCTTCATAGAAGCATATATGTATGGGAAATTGGCTTACATGTATTAATATATCAAGTACATTGCTTGGTGTGGGTTACCATAACTATGATATTTACAGGCTCTTCTGATACATATTTATTACATGATTGTTTCATGTGTTTCAGGTCATTTCAAAGGAACGGTTATTGTATCTCGGACTGAAGATTTACATACATGTATCAAGATGCTTCAGCAGTGCTATGAGCTTAGCTGCTACTGATTCTTCATGATCAGAACAGTGGTCTGTTATATTTCCATGCTCAATGCTCTTCGTCCATGTGCAATGCCTCATAGATCATATGCATCGAGTGCTTAGTTGTTTGTTTTCCTGATGTAGTAACGTTGTTTGTAGGTTGACCATCATGGACAAAGTAACTAAAGCATCAAAACTGTAGCACACATCATTCTAGCTTTGCAGCTAATTATTTCTTCCATACAGAATTTGTCTTAAACAATTATGTTGCTCCATCACTGTATATTATTCATTTTACCGAAAGGTCTACACATATTAAACCATCTTTTTAGACTACTTTTTATTTCGATATCCACTATTTCCTCAATGTGTTCTTCCAGTTCAATATGTGCAGGTAAATAGAATTCTTTAACTCCACTGACAATCTTTAATCAATGGATAGCAGTAAGCAAAGCCCCTTGGTCCATACCAGACAAATGCCATTCTTCATACATCATTTATACTCATTCTTAATGGATGCCTTGGTGGATAACATATCTCTTTGGTTCAAAATTGAGTACATAGGCTCCATCTCCACCACTGTCGGTAAGATATCTCCACTAAGGTGTATTCAAACGTTACTATTGGCACATTATAGTTGGTTCATTGTTATTTTGCCATTTTTAAGGAAAAAAAATACAAAGATCATGATGTTGACTAATAGATAGGGGTGAATTTGGCCTATCTCATTACGTTTAGGGTTTGCGCAAGGAAGGGATACATCACACAATATAAGAGTACATCCCAGCCATAGACATGTGGATCTCACCGCATGCTCATTGTTTTTTATGCTTACTCAGTTTTGATGCCGCGAACAAAGTTATTTATTTCTAAAGTTAATGCATACGGAGTACCATGTAACATGCTTTGTCTGTTCACAATTACCTAAAATCGGCTTATAATTGCCATGTCGTGCGTGCATTCTTTTATTCTGCTATTTTGTTTGTACAGGATGCTGTTGATACATGCTGGCATGGTGTTTAAATGGCTTACTTCTCTCTTCGCGTGTGCAGATAGACAATTTCAGCTCGGATTGTTCCTACAGTTTTTGCGAACGGTACAGAAAGATGACCAGCATGTTTTCCTACGGTATTTGCGAATGGCACAGAAAGATGAAGTTCTGATTCGTTTGTCTACCACCACTATGCACATATATGTATCCTAAATGTTGTTTGCATTAGATGTTTAGATAGTCATTACTACCTAAGGGCAAATTTGATTCCTAGGAAACAGCAACTAGATGGCTACTGATCCTATGACTGTCCAACGACATTGTCTCCTCTCTCCTGTGCGTACATGCTCGACATGTAACAGCCAGACAACTATTTCTATCTGCTTCATTCAGCGTGTGTTTGTGGCTGTTTTACATATGCTTCTCCAATTTTTTTTAGTTCAATGATTGACAATTGACTTCAAAAAATGAAAAAAAGGTATAGCCCCAACCTATACGGGCGCAGCGTTAGCGCGCCAATCTTCCTAGTAACACCTGTCAGCCGTCACCATGCTCCAACGTTCGTATAGTCACGTTTTAGTCCTCCGCCACCAGGGGAGCTGGACGTACCAAACGCAAGCACCCGTCAATTGCCAATCAGAAGGTTTGGCCCGTCACTTGACCTCTGCCATGCTCGCAAGGTTATCTCATCATCTCCCTGTTCTCATGTAACCAACATTTGCATCTCCCGGGCTCTATAAAATGCTGGTACGCTCCCAATGCCTATAATCACTCGCGTTGCATATATTCACAAAACCTTATAATATCTGTGGTGTGTACTATACTGTACCGTCCGATGGCGGCTGAGAAGCTGAAGGGGACGATGAAGTCGTTCAATGAGCCGGATGGGTTCGGGATAATCAGTAGTGTCGATGGCGCCAAGGACTACTTGGTGCACCGCTCAGACATCAAAGCGGATGGCTATGGCCAAGTTTCTGAGGGCCAGCGTGTGGAATTCACGGCGGGCACTAGGAACGACGGCAAGCCCATCGCCCTTGATGTCACCATCATCGGCGGCTCACAGGGCGCCGACAATGACAAGGCTACTCAGAATGTGAGCAAGTAAACAATAATAGTAGTGGCATCATCTATGATGTTGTTGTTGTGGTATGTCGTCCTACTATAATATATTGTAACAGTGTGTGATGGTGTATGTTCGCTCTCGTGTCATATACTATGTATGTTGCAAGGAGATGGTCTCTCTCTTGTGATTGAATAAAGACACCAAAATCTCTATTTTTGTAAATTAGAAAAGATATAAAGAGTCTCTTGGAGATGCACAATATCAGGATTTATATTATATTTCTTTATTGAACTATTTTGTATGCTTGATTTCGTGGGCTAATGTTTAGAATTCACTCCCCTTTGAACTTTATTTTTGGGGCTTTTGATCTATCGTTTTAGTTGATGGGCTATTCTCTATTTTTGAAAAAAATAATAAATTGTTGCTTCACTTAATCACTTTCTCATGGAGCTGAATCTTTTATCTATTTTGTTTAAAATGTTCATTACATTTTCATACATGCTTTTTAGTTACTTTTACAATCTAATTTTATTTACTGAATTGTAACTTGGTAAAGTTTAGAAAGAAAAGGTGGTTTAGATTTGTTTGCATGCTCATTTCTGCTTTAAGTTGCCTACAACTGAAAAAAATATATGTTTCTAGTTGTTAAAAATGTGCCTTATTATGTGTATTTCTACTATAACAAGTAGACACAAACAAAAGAGGGAGTGCCTATCTAAGAATCGGCTATTTTTCTTTCATTTATTCCTCCTATTTTTCATCCAGTCAAGACATGCCGCGTTATACAATTTTTTTTACATGACATGAAAATGGGTGAAAAAGATTCTATGTTCAGTCAAAAAAAATAGTCCAGCAATGCAAAGGAACGTGAAATAACTGAAAATATAACAGCCGGTATTTTACAGAAAGAAATAGCCAAATTACCGAGCAAACCATGTATAATCCGAACCTAAAATCTATCGGGAGGGGCTCTCCTTTTAAGCTTATCCCGAGACCCCTTCTAATCTCCGTACCTATTCAATCCAACGCTTGTTATTAACATATGGGATTGACCAACTAGTCTGATCGCCGGACGGGAGACTTCACATAAAATCCATTTGAATCTGGGGAGTTGTGTTGAGAGAGAGAATATCTCTCATTTCTCTTCCCCATCTCCACAGACCACATCGACGGATCCGGCGAGGCTAGGTGAACTGTGTCGATGAAGCGCCGATGCAGTCGTAGATCTCGTCCTGGTGCTGGTGGGGGACCTCGCGATGAACAAAGGGGAGGCGGCAGATCCAGCAAGGCGAGATCATCTGCGGTGAGCTACAGCGAGGAGGAGGTGATGCGACCTACCCGTCGCTTGCCGTGGATCTCGACCCCGGCGGGAGGGGGTCTATGTTGAACCAAGGGAGGCATCGTCTCCGGCGAACCAACAAAGAAGATAGCTTCTTCAGTGACTGGTATGGGAGACGACGACATCGACGAGCCGCCGCAGTACAAAGCCCCTTCGTCGACCGGCCGGTGGATTTTGCTAGTGTGCGACGCATTGTCACTAATCTGTCCAGGTGCTTACTCCTTTCTCGTTTCCCTTTTGATCATGTAACTATCGGATCGAACTAGATGGATTTGGTTGCAATCAGATCCTGCTCAAAAGTATGAAACTCATCACGGGTCTGCTAATTTTGGCTTGCCTGTTAGTCTATTATTTTCCACGTTGTATCGATCTAGGTCTACAACTCCCCTCCCTTTTCCACGTTTCATTTATTTTTGTCATGTTCTCCACAAGAGCCCATCCATATAGCATTGTACATATGCATGGATTATTGCTCGGTACCCCTCAGTGATTCGGGTTTAGTTTGGTTTACCAACTAGTATATGGTTTCCCCTCAGTGATTTGGGTTTAGTTTGGTTTATTTACCAACTAGTATATGCCTATATGGTTTCCCCCCAGTGATTTGGGTTTAGTTTGGTTTACCAACTAGTATATGGTTTCTGTCCGTGCCTATTCTGTCATATCAAAAAAATCCTTGTTGTCTATGATATCGTTTGTGTTGATGTGAGTACTACGTTATTTGTTATCTCTGCGTGGATCTATATTTGACAGGATGGAACTCTAGTCAATACGGCTAGGAAGTAACCTTACACTTTTAGTAGATTTTAGGAATTTAATACGGCAATGATTTACACATTTTTTTGTGTATACTAGTTAGTAATTTCATCGATTGCCATATTTTTTGCAATCTGATTTTTTAAGAAATAGCTTGCATAAGTACCATATCAGTTCTTGTGACTCATTAAGTATCATGCATACACTACTAATGGTAGGTTAACTATAAGATGACCACAATTCACCGCTAGGAAGTAACATTTTGATTACTTAGGTGACTCAGGAAGCAACTTTATCAATTATTTAATGGTTTATTTACATAGTTATTATGCATACTGACCTACTGTGTTCATCATTTTTTATATGATATTCTGGATCCTGTACAACTAGGTAGAATAAGGCTGGATTTCAAATTACGTAGTATTGGTTCAGTGAGTGTAACCATCCTCGATTGCTCATTATTTTGCTGTCTCCATGACTCTAGGATTTACAGTTTATGAGTGATTTGCTAATTCCTTGAGCTCAACCTTCTAGAAGATTACTCAACTAGGCAATGGTTCCTACTGTTAGTTCATCTCTTTTACCGGAGGTGCAGTGCTTTTTGTACTTTTTAGCACCCATCATGCCTAAAAACTTTCCACATCTAATAAACGCACACCAAACAACTGGAATAACCAATTTGTCTTCGGAACCAATTCATTGTTGTACTATAGTTTTGTTGTAGTTATATAGTCGCCATCATTTTTCAATCCAATATGAGTCTAGCCAGCATTCAAAATCTTATCAGGAACTCTTTTCCATAGCTTAACTAATTCACTCTTTTTCTCAAGTAATTCCATAGTTTTCTAATATCATTGAGGAAGTAACTTGTCACCATGTATCCGAATTAGTAAGTAACTTACTGGTATTTACAAGGGATAGAAAGTAACTTTTCACTGATTTGAACTATAAAAAATAATTTTATTATTGTTGTGCTTCTTGTTGACCTTATATGACTATATAGCTCATGTTTGTCTTAGGAATTAATAGACGTGACTTGTCACTATGGTTTAGAATTTCTGTACGAATGTTGCACTATGTACATGCATTGTTTGGTCATTTGTTTTTATATTTTTTTGTGTTCATGCAGTATCCGTTTTTTTCATTCGCGCCTCTCAGAATAGCTGTTTGATCTGCCTCTGCTTGAAGGTACCATGTTTCGCATTCCCTTCATATTTCGTTCTGTTGAATGTAGTCATGCTATTGCCCTAAATGTCTGTTTTGTTGTAGATTTAGCACATATTAAATTGTTGTAGTTTGATCATGTGATTAGCTGCCCCTGTGGCCTTGTGATTATTGAGTCAGTACTTCTGTGACAAAATCTGAGAAATATAACTATAATAATTTTATCGAAGGAACACATAAAATCTGAGAAGTAGCACTTGTGACTGTGTAGGTCAGTATTTTTAAACCCAGTGATAAGTTAGTTCATCACTTTTTAATGTTAATTAGGAAGTAACTAGTCACTATTTATGTGTCTTTAGGAAGTAACTTACTAGTGCTTTATAAGAGATAGAAAGTAACTTGTCACTGATTTGAACTATAATGAATAATCTTATTGTTATTGTGCTATTAGTTCATATTATATGACTATATAGCTCCTGTCTTAGGAATTAATAGATGTGACTTGTCACTATGGTTTAGAATTTCTGTATGAGTGTTGCGTTATGTACCTGCATTGTTTGGCCATTTGTTTTCTTTTGCTCATGCAATATTTGTTTTTGTTATTCGCGCCTCTCACAATTTTTGATCTGCCTCTGCTGGAAGGTACCATGTTTCGCATTCCTTTCATATTTTGTTGTGCTGAATGTAGTCATGCTATTGCCCTAAATGTCCGTTTTACTGTAGATTTAGAGCATCTTAAATTGTTGTTGTTTGATCATGCGATCAGCCACCCCTGTTGCCTTGTGATTATTGAGTCATTATTTCTGTGACAAAATCTGGAGAAATATAACTACATTAATTTTATCGAAGGAACATAGAAAATCCGAGAAGTAACACTTGTGACTGTGTAGGTCAGTATTTCTAAATCCAGTGCCAAGTTAGCTCATCCTTTTTAATGTCAATTAGGAAGTAACTAGTCACTATTTATATATCTTTAGGAAGTAACTTACTAGTGTTTTATAAAAGATAGAAAGTAACTTGTCATTATTTGAACTATAATGAATAATTTTACTCTTGTTGTGCTATTAGTTCGTACTATATGACTATATAGCTCCTGTTTGTCTTAGGAATTAAAAGGTGTGACTTGTCACTATGGTTTAGAATTTATGTATTTCATTATGTACCTGCATTATTTGGTCATTTACTTTTTCTTTCTTTTCATGTAGTATCTGTTTTTTGTCATTAGTGTCTTTCACAGCTGTTTGATCTGCCCTTACTTGTAGGTATCATGTTTCACATTCGCGTCAAATTTAGCTGTGCTGAATATAGTCATGTTACTGCCCTGAATGTCCCTTTTGTTGTAGATTTACAGCATATTAAATTCCTGTTGTTTGATATATATTAAATTCCTATTATTTGATCTATACAATTCGCTGCAGTTAACCCAAGTATATGAATTGCAAAGTAACATTTACGACTATCGTGCCCGACATATAAAGTAGCTTACTTCTTTTCTTTTTCCAATACATATTCTGTAACTATGCTTCTTATTTTTCTACATGTAAGTATATCATCTTTCTTGTTGCACACATAAGCATCCAACTAAAAATATCTAGTATGTATGTGTGTATTAGTTTTTTTTCAGATCACTATGAATTACCATCTGTCTGAAGTAACTTATCATATTTCTTGTTCTTAAATAAGTAATTTCTTATACTTTCAATTTTGTAATAAGTAACTTTTTGTAATCACACTTTAATATAAAAAGTAACTTAATTCACCTTTTACTATCCGAATAAAGTAGCTACTTAAGTTTATATTTAAACAACAAATAACTTTTGTCATTTTTTAGTATACGAGTAAGTAACTTTTCTCTTTTTTCCTTTACAAGTAAGTAATATCTAAGTTTTCTAGATTCTGCATCTAGTTGATATTTTGCAACTATATATCTATTTTTTTTACAAAGAATGTAAATTACTTTCTATCATTTTTTTCAAGTCACCTAATTGTCAGGTTGTTCTTACTTTTTATCCTTTTTGTCTTTGTATCAGATACATATCATAATCTGAGACCTAGGAGAAAGAGAGGGAAGGACCACTTATTTACATGCAGACTCTCAATTTAACTTTGTTCAAAACATGCAAAAATAAGCATGCATATTGTGTTGTAAGATATTATTGTAGGATCTGAAATGCTCTAGTTAAACTTCTTGAATATGCAATCCTTGCTCTTGAAATTTTCTGCATGGACTTGTTTTCCCACGCTATTGTTCTCGTCAGTGTCCGTCGGGTGTTGTCGCTTGTTTTTGGCACGCTTTGTGTACACGCACCCTCACGTGGGCAGACATGGGACCACCTAGATAGCCTATGTTTCCTTTTTTTTTTTGCCCGGGCACATGATTACCATATTTAGGAGGCTCTCCAGATAAGACTATCTGGAGAGGGCTCTCCCTGTAGTCGCCTCTCAATCCGAAACCTGTGGCACTAGTACAAATATGGGAAATAGTTAATTAGCGTCCTCCTAAAGGGAAAAAAGATTGGACGCCTTTTTGTGGGCCTCAATCAGATAGTTGCTTCACTTTCCTGCCTCCTGTGCAACTTTTGGGCCACTAATAGATCGGTGCATAAAGTCTTTGGAGGCAAAAGAGTGGATAGAATCTGGCCCACGACATTAGACAGAGGGAAGAAACTGAATACAAAGAAATGAGTAAATTGCATCCACCATACAATAACTTATAACGTTGTATCACTTTAGTCCATCAAGTTGTAAAACATATAATCACATACTATAACTAGTTTTCTATGTGCACATATAGTCTCAAATACACCACATCACTGTATTTTGCCATGGTGGCAGTGTATAACGTGGATTTCGATGATTTAATTGGTATGCATGTACCGTTAGGCATTTTTTTTGCAAACAACACATACATGTGCCTATCTTCTTTTGCCATTTCTCTCTCCTATCCTTCTGCCCACGGAGGACAACTCCTACGGCCAATTCCACATTCTCGTTTCCTTATTTTCCCACTTGCATGTGTTTCTTAGTAATTTTATCTTTTGTTGCCGGTCAAAAAAAACTTTTTGCTATTTGATTTCATCACCAAATTCTTCGATTAACTAGTGTACAAAAAAATTAGGAAATTGCCATTGCAATCGAAAAATCTAGTAGAAGTAAATTGTGCCGGTTGCGATTAGTTTTATGCATATAACCCCCTACAGTGTATTTTGGTGCTTTGCATAAAACCTTATCACAGTAATATAGGCGAAAGCGGCGGCGAAACTTTCAGAGCGATCGACGACTGGTACATAACACATACCTGCTTAGGTATGAGCATGTAGTTACTATCAATAAGTTTGTATTACTACTGCATTTTGTTATGTTTTCTTGTATTTTTATTCAATTCTTGGTCCAATATTTTTATGAAAGTAATGTCGCTAGATTACTCAATTATTATTTAGTTCCTTTGTACACAAATAAGTAATCTGTACATCCGATTAGTTGCTCATGTACGAGAAGAACACCTGCACCATCCAATGAAACAACGGAATAGGAAACTAGAGGAATTTATTTCCAAAATAGGAAAAGGCAGCTCACACGTTACCAACTAAATTGCAATTGAACCATTCGGCAATCCACCTCATACCGGCACCGTGGCGAAATACGTTGATGTGGTGCATTTGAGACCGTACATGCACACGACAAACTACTTCTAGCACGTAATTGCATGTTTTACAACTTTATAGACTAAAGTGATATAACCTTATAAGTTGTTGTATGATGGATGTAATTTACTCAATAGAAATCATAAAGCTATCCAGTGGCCACAAAAACGATTAAAGGAAATGAAAAGAAAAACTAAAAATCTATTTTACTACCTCAAAAAATCAGCTTTCTCTACTTGACTTATACAAAAATTTTACTCAATTTACTCCCTCAAACCATTTAATCAGTCCAATTTATCCTTTTTAAATTCTTTTATGTGCATAGGTTCAAATTTGTAATGCCGGAAAAGACGTGATGTACTAAGCTAGAAAAATACTTTTAAGAATTTTTGATCTCTCAATTTCGTGTCTTAGGGTTAATTTAGTATCATATAGTTCCTAACGATAAAAATAATCAGTAAAAAAGTTTAGTATATTTTCTGGCGCATCTGGTTGGGGAAAAAAAGAAGGAATTTTAGTATATTGATTGGTATGTGGGAAAAAATAAGGAAATATGGTACATTGGTATGTGGGGAAAAAAGAAGGAAATCATCAACAAGAAATAGATTGGCTAAACTGACTAAGTAAAATGTTTAGAATAACAAAATGAATGTCTCCCATGAAAATTTTATATGGATGACACATAGGAATTCCGATACCACAGAGCAGCAAAGTCCATATTATTTTGAGCTAATTACTAAAAAGAAATTTCATAAATCAGACGCGA
>OAMR01000135.1:1496473-1535418 GCA_900205405.1 Echinochloa crus-galli
CTGGAGGTGTGTATTTGTGCATCTATATTCTTATTTCCTCTCTAGGAGTTTTAGATCTGTGTAAAATAGAATATGATGAATCCAAGAATATTATTGCTGGATCTTTGTTTATACTTTATTAGACCCCTCCTTCTCTATGATTTAGATTGTGCCTTGTTTCATAGATTGACTGTCAAATATTGATGCAATTCAATTTTCCATAGGTGTATATATGTCAAGCAAATGACAGTGACCTTGCTAGAAATGCATGTGGTTATTTTGTTGAAAATGACTACGTGTGGTTAGTATGTAATTAGCTAGTAAGAGTGTCTAATAGGTTTATCTAACTCCTTTAAGTAATTGCTTGTTTCGAGACAACAATGGTTATAGTTTGATCTGTTATAACACTTACACTTTGCTGGTTTTGAGAAGCCATCAGGCAACAAGCAAAGGTGAATTTTATACCCATTTTTCCTGTTTGTAATATGTACTGTGGAGAATGGAAATGCATTTATTATATTTACACAACTAAAATGTTGATTGGCACCATATCATGTTGCCCCTTCTTACTGATGGGGCCTTTGCATACAGTCACAAAAAGTTTATGGCTACACATTATATATAAAAAATGACTTGTATGTTAGGATATATGAAGGTTTTGTACACAACTCATATTCTAAGTTATAGGTGTGCTTTTAGATGACACAACTCGTCGCCTTTTCTAATGTCAATTAGGAAGTGACTTGTCACTATTTATGTGTGTTTGGAAAGTAACTTCTCAGAGTTTTATATGATATAGAAAGTAATTTGTCACTGATTTAAATTTAATGTTTTTTGTTCCTATGTGATTTATGAAGTAACTCATGTGACTGGTCCCTATGTATGGAATTTTTCTATATGAGTGTTGCACTATGTGACTATCCCTGGAGTCCGCCAATGCCGTGGTGGTGGTGCTAACTGGTGTGCTCGCCTGAGCCCGTGCCTCGCTGCTGTAGCACCTCACGCACATCTCCACGACGATACACAACTCATATTCTAAGTTATAGGTGTGTTTGTAGATGACACAACTCGTCGCCTTTTCTAATGTCAATTAGGAAGTAACTTGTCACTATTTATGTGTGTTTGGAAAGTAACTTCTCAGAGTTTTATATGATATAGAAAGTAATTTGTCACTGATTTAAATTTAATGATTTTTTGTTCCTATGTGAATTAGGAAGTAACTCATGTGACTGGTCCCTATGTATGGAATTTTTCTATATGAGTGTTGCACTATGTGACTATCCCTGGAGTCCGCCAATGCCGTGGTCGTGGTGCTAACTGGTGTGCTCACCTGAGCCGGTGCCTCGCTGCTGTAGCACCTCACGCACATCTCCACGACAATCTTCTCCACAGCGGTTAGGTACTCATTCATCGTTGTGCTCCTGCTCTTCGTACTCATCGCGCTCCTGTGACAGACACTACTTAGGAGCCTCTCTTTCCTCTGTTGTTCGTGTTTCTCCATTGTGCAATTAGGTAGCATTAATGTCGCTTGTTTGAGCCTAAACCCCCCTAAACCGTGTGGAAAGCACACTTTCGGTGGATGAATCGAGGGGGCAATTTATCATAATACTCTGTTGGTATTTGTATCTGCTAGTTTGCCTGGTGATAGCCATGCCATGCTATTTGAAAGTTACCTTTTTCGGTGCTGCTCCTTGCAATAGATGTATGCAAACTTCAGCATTTGCTTTTGCGATACAAACTTCCGACATTTTCAATTGGTTTGTAGGTGGAATCTTGAAGGCATTTTGAATGAAATTATGTCATGTTTCTGTACAACTGACTAGTGGCCCCTCATAATTTATTTCTGATAGCCGTTCCTTGTCTAGCCAGTAATGGCTTTGTGAAACATTTTCTTACAGAATCTATAGGTTCTGCATATCCATGATTTACTTCGGCTCGATGTAATACTGTGAATATATATACTTTTGATGCTGAAATGGGTGTCCCTTCTGTTTTTGTTCTGGTTAAGTTGGCTTTATAGCTTGTGAGCATCTTAAGCTAAGTATTTGGTTATGCATTTCTATTTTTATATATGTTATGCATTTTGTTCTGTATTTGGTCCTAATGTGTGTTCAGTTTATCAGTGTGATAAATTAATTATGAATTTTTTAATGTGTGTTTAGTTTTTATGTTCATTATCTTTTATCTGAACTATAAAGTAACAAGTCAACATCTAGATGTGTTTTAGAAGTAACTTGTTAGTGTTTTATATGATTTAGAAAGTAACTTTTTGAAGGTACAATCATTATGCTTCTCCATTAAATTTTGCTATGCTGTCTACTGTTTTTATAGTCAATGCTTTCCATATGGCAGTATAGAGATATAATCAGCTTGATCGCTTCTATTTTTTGCAGCCACTTATGTTGCTGTAGTACAGCACCACAGGCCCCCGGTGGCTGCAGAAGCTGTAGCGGTTGCTGCTGGCTACGGTAGCCGCAACACTGCAACAACCAGCACTACTGAACAAGCAAAGTAATTTTATGGACTACTATTGTAGTTTCCTGGCTCTCATGCATTTTTATCGTTTCATTGTTGATATGATTCCTTTCCATGTGTTGATGTTCAGGACTGGTTAGCAGCTTGGCAGCTTTTGGGCCAAAGATAGTTTGCTTGGTGAGTATATTCATATGGTTTTTTATTTTTTTTTCTATATGGGCATGTCTAGTGTCTTCTACACAGCATCTGAGTAGGATGCGTTTTGTATGAGTCGTGTCACCAACAAATCAATGTAAGAGCTCAATCTTAAGAATATATATCTAGTTTGATGACTGTATTTTCCTCTATATTTTACCATGTCATGCCCTTAATGACCAAATCTCGCTTTTTGTGTTGCATTTCCCCCCTTTTCATCCTTCGTAGTCCTTCTCTGGTATTTATCGCTAATTGTGTTCCTTCTAAGGTACTGTAAACGGTAGATATGATATGAGACATGTCGTGTTTGGAACCTCAGTGTAGTATAAACATAAAGATAAATCTACTCCTTTTGTTTTTACATCTTTCTTATATGTTTTATATCTCCTATTTTTATCAGTATCCACGCGGATACACGTATGAATTATGTGTAAAACATAGTTGGCAAAATCAATCTCGCTCTAGGAACACTTTATGAAAATTAGGCTTTGTGCCAATACGGCATGACAAGGGTATGACGTGCTATAGCCATGCTTTGAGTCTATCTAAAAACTTGTGAGACATAACATAACACGGCCAACTGATTATGATATAATTATGGCACGAAACAAGAAAGGAATGGCACCATGGCCGAAGCATTATCTTATACGCCACAATAAATCTTGAGTTGTTCTAGCACGCCACGAAAACAAGATACATGACATGCTGTGGTGAGAGTATAGAAGACATGCCGTGTTTGAAACCTCGGCGTAGTATGGAAATAAAGATAAATCTACCCCTTTTGTCTTTATATCTTTCTTATACATTTTATATCTCCTATCATCATACATAACTTAGTTTTGGCTCCCCACTAAAAATTTCTCTCATCTCTCATGAAGCCACATCATCACCTCCCACTAAGAACCTGTTACTTTGAAAATGCCTGGTCACTGTTGGGATTAGGCACAATGTTCCTTCAATCAGTTAGTTCTTCAGATGTATTTTTTGCTTTTTTATCACTGATGCTTTTTCTCATAAATTGTGGCCTTTTATCACGAAGGGGGACAACAGTTTATCTTGAAATACAACATGATATGCGGTATGCTTTTAATATAGGGAAGTAACTTATTGTTCATTTCCATAATGTGCATAGTAAATTATCCTATTTTTTATACATCTAGGAAGTAACTGATATAAAATTCATATGATAAAGAAAGTAACTTTTATTCTGAAAAAGTAAGTGGTCATTTTTCCGGTTAAACAGTAAGTTTTCCCTTATTTATTTTAGGAGTAAGTAACGTTATACTTTCATGTCGTTTCTATAACAGAAACTAGCAACAAGATCATTGTGTTTGAATGATTTATGTATGTACACTAGCAACAGTAAGTTCTCCTAATTTGAGGTCCAAATTTAAAGCGATGTACAGCGGCCAGGCTCTGTATTCAGATCAGTAGCTCGTGCCTTATGTGTTTAAGTTTTGTGAATGGTTATTTTCATGCTAAAGTGATCATTCATTTGAGTAATCCTATATTAGCTTCAATATTAGCTTGTAAGCTTTCAGCGTTCTATTGCATATCAGATATAGTAGTTGCTCAGCTGCATTTTCTTTGGTACCAACATCAGGTAATCAACTAGTTGGATTCATAGAAGATCCATTTTTCGTGGACTAGTTGCATCTAATTTTAACACTAATGCAAGTTACTTTCTACTATCTCTTTCAAGTCATTAACTTGTAATATCATGAAATGGTTGGTAATTGTGATTTATTTTTATTTTCCAGCAGGTACATATCTTGATATGAAGCCCTCAAGAAGTTCCTTTTTCTTGAGAGGAGAAGGACAAATGCTTCATACGAACAATTGTTAACGAGTTTAAATTTCAGCAGCAAAACAATTCTATAGTGTGTTATAAGATATACTTCTTGAATTTAGAATACAAATCCTCTTGGATAATGCACTAGTTAAATCCATGGATCTGAAATCACTGTTGTTGAATTTCTGTAAGAATCATTTATGTTGAGTGAAAAGGATCTGCGCCTAGATCTTCCTGTTTTGCCTGGTGCATATACTTGGATCTATGTATTGTTCTCCATAATTTTTCTACCTGATTTATCCTATTTTTGGTTGGAATCATGACTACATGCGCCGTTGTTGTGATGGCTAACGTCAGCCAAGGTGTTGCGTGTGTGGTTTGAGCGTTTTGCACATACGCTAGTTGTTAGTGCGCTTAGAGCAGCACTCTGCGCTGTGCAAGTAGACAGACACGCTCTCCAACTTTCCATTTTTGGTTTCTTTCCATATATGGGTCTTTCTATTTTTTTGGTTTCTTTCCATATATGGAGGGCTCTCCGGTTAACGCTAACCGGAGAGGGCTCTCCGTGTAGTCGCGTCCTTATAAAAACTAGCAGCCGTGGCACGTGCACACGCACGTGTGTATATAGAGCTTTAGCTATTCTTAAATTTAGAGGCACAATATTTTTCGAGTTAGTTGGTCTTTTTTAATATGGAGAAAAACTCTTCAATTTTTTATCTATTAGCAATACGGGATAATTGTATGCACGTGGAGAGTTAGGGGCCCACCTGGCCGGAGGTGGGTATGCTCGGGACATTGGGTGAAAAAAATTTTGCGGAGAATGAACTAAAAGCGCCTGGAACATCAAGTTTTTCCCACCTTTTCCACGTTCCCCACCCCAAAAGAATCTGACAGGTGAGGCCTCTGTGAGAGGGTGGGGGTGGATTTTTTTGATAGAAAACGTTTTCAATTCTCTAGGATCATTTTAGTATAGAATAGATAGATAGATAGATAGATAGATAGATAGATAGATAGATAGATAGATAGATAGGGCTTTGTGCCGACACAACAGGGTATGGCATGCTATACTCTGTGCTTTGAGTCTATCTAAAAACTTATGGAATATAACGTGACACGACCAACTAATTATGATATAATTACGACATGAGATAAGGGAGGTATGAACTATGCCATAACACGGCTAAATCCCACCTCTATTTTGAAGAGGCAAATATGCAAATAGTTATCTGTTGTTTGTTGCCTTGTTGGCTTACCGCGGGCCATACTTGGCATAAAAAATCCGATCAATGGCCAAAAATGATCAATGCAAACAAATATTCCCGTAAGAGATCGAAATTAATACGAGCCACGAGAAGCATGTAAAAGGGTATATGCGGCGAACACGATGAAATCACTACTGATCACTGACCACGCCCGTAGCTAGAGGCTGACGTTGAACATAGAGCTAGTTGAGCTGCAAGTTGGCACTAGAAAAGATGCAATTGTGCATGGCCTTGGCCGCGGCGCCCACGCAATTTGCAAGAGCTTTCTCTCACCGCTATTCCTCGGATGTTCTCTCGTCAGATAGGGCTTCAGAAAGTGTACAGATTATCAATAACAAGGACACTACAGATTATCAATAACAGGGACACTACAGCTACCATAAAAATCGAGCTACTCTGTATCGTGCAGTTGTTCGTATTATCCAGGATCCGGATCGGATAAGATCGACGTGCCATGCCATGCCCGGACGTACACATCTTATCTCGTTATAGCTACTGTTTGGCTTCTTCTCGTCTCCTGTGACATCAAGCGGCGATGCCGATGTGTATCTAGCGTTTTCATCAGGGAAACGCAAAGGAGTTCCGCGTCCTTTTGCTAAAAAAAGACGCTGAAGCTATCCGAGCAAAGAAGAAGGTTTGCTCCCGCTGAAGGCTGAACTATGAACTGAAAGTATGGATCGGGGAAGAACTCGAATCAAAATACTACGTAGTAGAGAAGAACTTCATCAGCACATCTCAGAGCACTGGGTGCAAGGTAAGCAGGTACATGCTGAAATCGGGCAGCTGTTGATTCGGTTATCAGGATCGGAAGTTGGAATAGCCGGTGTACTTTGGTGTTATCTTGATGTTGTTCTTGCCCTGATCATCAGATGGGAGTAAGTGTCGCCGCAAAGGCCTTACATCAGGAGCTGAGGGGCCACGGTGTAGCCAAGAACAACTTGCCGAGATATGATGGCCAATCATCATACGATCAGATCGGTGGCATCCATCGATCGGCAAGTCATCCTTGGCTGCATCATAGACCCCGAGACTAATGTTAGGCCGCGGGCGAGTCGATCCGCCAGCTCCATGGCTGAGCTCGGAGCTAGATATGGTTTGAGGGAGAGGAGGAGAGGTGATGGCTGATGAGCGCTAGCTGATGAGAAAGGGAGAGGGAGATGGACAGGACAGGGATGTGCTATTTGATGTATAGTATTGGGCTCTTTATATAGATGCCAATTCTGAAGGGAAGAAGGTCGGTGGGAGAATCGAATAGCCTGCGATTCTGGAAAATGCTTGAATGCGTTATCATCTGCAGATTTTTCTGAAGGGGACAGGCTATATGATCGGATAAGGAATTGTGGTCACGCGGCACATGCATCTCGCAATCTTTGCTAGCTACGTGCAAAATCAATGCAAAAATCTTTGGATTGGGATATGCATCCACGCATATACAGACACAAGCTTACCCTGATGGAAGATTTTGAACGTTTTAGGCATGACGCCGATACAGCTGCTGTCAATTATCTTATCATACTGTATCTCAGGTAATAAAGGTCGAGCCGTGTACTGGACGAAAGAAAAGATTATACTGCACATGTACCAGGTAATAAAGTTGCGTACTCCACGAAAGAAAAAGGTCATACTGTATTTGTATGGACCCTTGAGGTACGGTGATCCTGAAAGCTGACGGCCAAGCGACCTTTGATGCTGTCTTCCACGTCAGAGATTCCTCGACCTCTGACAGATCACCTTTCCGGTGAGGAAAATCTGTCTAAGCACAAAAGCTAGCCTATGACATGATGCGCGGCATCATGGGCCTGACCGGAGCTCCATGCCGCCGTGCACTCGGCCGCTCAGCCTCAGCTCAGAGCAGCTCATGCATGACCTGACCATGATCCCCTCCTCCCTCGTACGGGCTCTGCGCCCTGATTCTGCTGGCCATGTTCGCGTCCTCCCCATCCGTGCCCGCCTTGCCCTGACAGGCCGGGGAAACGGCTCAGCCGGTGCCCGGTGAGAGCCTGAGAGGCCAGGAGCTGTCCTTAAATTGGCAATGGCGTCGTCTTCCTCCTCCCGCCCATGATTGCGAGGATTGAACGGGGCCTGCGGCTGGCCGGCATGTCGTGCGCGGTGGACAGGGGCGCAGCGCACGGCAGGATCACGGAGGACGATCGCCCGCGGCTCGTTCGTTGCTGCTGTTCAGAGGGACACGAGGTCTGGTGGTGTCGGTGGTCGGAGTTTGCTCCTGGTGCTCGTGGCTCAAACTTTTTCAATTACTGGTTGGAACTTGAGATTAATTAACCGCCTCATCTTTCCTTGTGATCAATGATAACCTGGCACCAACACCACCCAACCGCTATCCTGCACGATCCACGGCCGGTGTGATGCCCTGCCTCCTCGCTTCTTCCGCCGGTCGTATTCCCTGAACCCCAGCTTGGCAAGCTCGCAATGCAATCCCGCCGCCCCCGAACTCGAAAAGTACGAGTCCGGGCTCTGGCCACGGCGGCCCGGGATCGCCATTGTCGCCGGTTTTCACATGTTGTCTAAAAATTTGGAAAATTATGGCACCTACAATTTAGGAAGTGTGTAAGAAATAACAATTTACTGACCATTTCACTCTTAGTTGATCTTCTCCAAGTATATATGCATATAAAAAAGTTTGTCAATGATAACATTAAGAAATGCAAAGAACCAAAAAAAGGACCTTGCCTAAAAGTGATAAAATAGTATTACCTCTGTTTTCATTTAGATGATGTTTCAGACAACAACTTTAACGTTAATCGGCAAAGTTTTGTAGCACCAACGTCAAATAAATAAAAATAGAGATAGTAAGAGAAAGGTTAAAACAATTCTTTTGAACATGAGAAAGAGTAAGCTAAACTGGTCCCAATAAGCTAGACAAAATAGTAAATTGAATACCGAGCCACTAAACTTGCACCGAATTTTCAAATAAATCACTTGACTTAAATGGTACACAATACATTATCGAACTAGCATCCTTATTCAATTGGCTAGTGTAAAAGAAAATTGTAGCCATATTCATAGCTTCAATAAAAATTATGTCCACAACTCATTGTAATTGACTTCGTGCTGAAAAACTATTTTTAAGTTCCCACACAACATAAATAAGATTTTGAAAATATGACATGTTTCTCTAAATATAGAGTATTTCATCATATAAAAAGCAAATGGTATTCCTACCTGTGAACTCAACGTAAATTACAAATCTTCCTAACCACATATCTTTCTAGCTAGCTAACTTATACTCCTAGCTTTTATTGACTTAACTTGAGCAAACCCTTAGCCCTCAAACATGGTTGCATGTGTCGTGCAAATCCATGTCATCTCTTATAGGCTATAGCTGACACGGTCAATTAAGCATGAAAAAAAACCTCTAGTAAATAAAAATGTAAGTTTTGATGACGGCAATTAATAGAATCGATCAAACGTGGAAAAAAGTACCTATTATAGATAAGAATGCAAGTTTGCTGATGCATTGTATACCATTTGCAAATTAAATGATTCATGTGAGAATTTGCAGGAAGTTTAGTGGCCCAACATGCATTTACTCCGGATAAAATAAAAACTTATATGTTGAACCTTCAAAAGGAACGATATACAAGCTTGTCAAATTTCCCTATACATACCACAAATAAACATTCTTTGTCACAAGCTGAGGTCACTCAATTGATATGTTTCTTATTTATTCCAGAATATAATGCTGTTATCATTTCGATGGTAGATGGCATGCTTTGCCGGCAACAAGGAGCTATAGTAACCCCACCAACTAATATTTGCTTGCTATTCGTTTGGAGGTGCTCATAGATACTCCCTCAGTCTAATACAAGACATCGTGATTTATGTCTAGATATTGTGTATTTAGAAAAGTTGACTTTTATTACACGACAGAGGGAGTATAGATATAAACAAAAAGACATCATGATTTATATCTAGATCTTGTGTATTTAAAAAAGTTAGGATGTCTTTTATTACACGAGAGGAAGTATAGATATAAGATGGATGTCCATGTATATGCAATTTTGTATCTTTGTATGTTTAGAAAAAAGAATAAAATCTAGTTTTGTTGATGGTGAAAAAATTATTAGCATTCAGTAAAATTGACGATTATTCTAGTGTTCAATGTAGTTAGTCAATTTTCTATCTCGTGCTATGTTTGAAATGCGGTACAGTGCACATAAACTGTACACTGATACTCCCTCCGTACTGGTAAAGAAAGCCATTTAGGACAGGGACACGGTCTTCAAAACACAACTTTGACTTCTTATTTCTATAAAAATATTTGTCAAAAAGTCATACATGTATACTTTTATGAAAGTATTTTTCAAAATAAACCTATTCATATAACTTTTACAATTTCAAACTGAACAATTTAAAAGTTATTCATGATTTATATTTCCAAAGTTTGACTAAACCTTGTCCTAAACGGCTTTCTTTACCAATATAGAGGGAGTACATGATACTCGTATAATGCAGTATTATACGTTCTCAGTAAGATACGTCCTCATCTAGTTTGGCCATATTCTGAAAGTTTCATTGGGAGGTGTGCACGGAGCTCATGCAGAGACTCTGATTTTGTTCAGTGTTTTCTTAATCTAAGCAAATTTGCGCAATCTTTAAGTGTCATTTCCTATGGCGAGCAATTTTAGGATTTACACAATCTCTCTTTTAAATATCAGTTTTAATCAACATTTTTTATAAATCAAATTTATAGTATTTACCATATTCGTTTGAATTGTTTCCAGCGAGCCAACAACGTTTTTCTCTCAGCGAAAACCACCAGCTATTTTTTTCTCAGAAAAACCAGCACCATCCATCAGCCAAAAGAACGGGGCGATTCTATCAAATGTTCTATCATGTTTCGATGGACCGAAGCGTAATTCTGAGTTCAGAACATTAGATCCTACAGCGCCACTCCGGCATAGTGATATCAGCGAATTGCTCCACGGGCAGAAGCGAATCAAACTTTCTTGAAGCAAGGATGCAACAGGGATCCAGTTTCAGAAACAAAACCGTAATAGTAACGGAAGAGATTTGGCAAGGAATAAAATGTGCGGCAAATCACAGCAGAGTGAGCAGGCTGGTGAAGCACCGCGCTCTCAAATAAGTGTGATTCGCCGGGATTGAACTCTCGCACACCAAGGTTAGGAGCCCGAGTATTCAGGATCAGACTCGGGGCCTCTTTATATGTGCGTACCAAAATCCAAATCCGGCCACCAAAACCACACAAGAAAAGAAAGAAAATCAAGCGCGAGAAACAGAAGAAAACGAATGCAAAACATCGAACCTGAAATTAGGGTCGTATCGAGACTACTCCAAGCAAAATCAAAATCGAGACACAACCAGGAATACAGGGAGGCCAAACGTCTGAAACCTGGACGACATGAAACGAAAACGGGCGGCGCAACAGCGACGAGAGGAGGGTTTGGTGGGAGTTAGGGTTTAGGTGGGGAAGTTGATTTATAGAGGAGGCAGATCGACGTGGGCCGTCGGATTGGTCGCTTCCTCGTGTTTGCGACGATCTCGCCAGGGCTCGCCGCCGTCTCCTAACCAGTTATCTGGGCCGCCAACGGTTCGGGCGTGGGATCTCGCTAGCGTGCTCGTGCCATGATGGTCGGCCCACCATGCTGGCCTTCTGGCAACGTGCGCGAGGCCCGTTTGTCCCGTTTGTTTGCGCAGCGGCCCGATCGCATGACACGATAGAGACACTAGGGTTGGGTCATATGAACCTTGCAACCACTAGGGTCAATTAAGCAGCCACTACCACTTTGAAGGCACTATGGACCATGCCACCACTCGTATAATGCAGTATTATACGTTCTCAGTAAGATACGTCCTCATCTAGTTTGGCCATATTCTGAAAGTTTCATTGGGAGGTGTGCACGGAGCTCATGCAGAGACTCTGATTTTGTTCAGTGTTTTCTTAATCTAAGCAAATTTGCGCAATCTTTAAGTGTCATTTCCTATGGCGAGCAATTTTAGGATTTACACAATCTCTCTTTTAAATATCAGTTTTAATCAACATTTTTTATAAATCAAATTTATAGTATTTACCATATTCGTTTGAATTGTTTCCAGCGAGCCAACAACGTTTTTCTCTCAGCGAAAACCACCAGCTATTTTTTTCTCAGAAAAACCAGCACCATCCATCAGCCAAAAGAACGGGGCGATTCTATCAAATGTTCTATCATGTTTCGATGGACCGAAGCGTAATTCTGAGTTCAGAACATTAGATCCTACAGCGCCACTCCGGCATAGTGATATCAGCGAATTGCTCCACGGGCAGAAGCGAATCAAACTTTCTTGAAGCAAGGATGCAACAGGGATCCAGTTTCAGAAACAAAACCGTAATAGTAACGGAAGAGATTTGGCAAGGAATAAAATGTGCGGCAAATCACAGCAGAGTGAGCAGGCTGGTGAAGCACCGCGCGCTCAAATAAGTGTGATTCGCCGGGATTGAACTCTCGCACACCAAGGTTAGGAGCCCGAGTATTCAGGATCAGACTCGGGGCCTCTTTATATGTGCGTACCAAAATCCAAATCCGGCCACCAAAACCACACAAGAAAAGAAAGAAAATCAAGCGCGAGAAACAGAAGAAAACGAATGCAAAACATCGAACCTGAAATTAGGGTCGTATCGAGACTACTCCAAGCAAAATCAAAATCGAGACACAACCAGGAATACAGGGAGGCCAAACGTCTGAAACCTGGACGACATGAAACGAAAACGGGCGGCGCAACAGCGACGAGAGGAGGGTTTGGTGGGAGTTAGGGTTTAGGTGGGGAAGTTGATTTATAGAGGAGGCAGATCGACGTGGGCCGTCGGATTGGTCGCTTCCTCGTGTTTGCGACGATCTCGCCAGGGCTCGCCGCCGTCTCCTAACCAGTTATCTGGGCCGCCAACGGTTCGGGCGTGGGATCTCGCTAGCGTGCTCGTGCCATGATGGTCGGCCCACCATGCTGGCCTTCTGGCAACGTGCGCGAGGCCCGTTTGTCCCGTTTGTTTGCGCAGCGGCCCGATCGAGAGGATGGAGGAGAACGGGCTACTACTACCAACTGGATCGACACACTTCTCCTCAAAAAAAAAAAAAACTGGATCGACACACAGTTGCAGGCCAACCTAACATGGCTCCTCGGCCGTGCAACCTGATCGCGCTGCCACTGGGCTGTGCGGCTGTGCCGTCGTCCTCCTGCTCGTCTCCCGAGGCAGGGCCAAGGTAGGGAGTAGCGAGCGAGAGCGAGGCAAGAGGCGCGGGTTGATGGTCGGCGACGAGCCAGAAACGATGCGGCGGCTTGTGTTCGAGACTCCGTCGGTGAAGAAGGATTTAGTTTAGGGATGGATGGCCGTATGGCCCTATGGCTATGGGCTTTTACCTTGGGCCAAATTTTCATATAAATGGCTGAACTAAATTCCTGACAACTACTACTACACTGTGCGGGGACGGGGGACGGTTCCCATCAACAAAAGATAAGTTCAGAACAATCATTGACCTTCAAAACAAACTGCAGCTTTGAATATATAGAGAGAAAGTAACAAAGATCAAGCAGCCATTCCGCACAGCCGAACAAACATTAGACTGCAAGATTCAGAACAGAGATAAGTATAAACTAACAAAGCATATGTCCAAAAACATACATGTATAGAAAAGAAAGGGAAAGAACTACTAATAAATATCCAGTTCATGGTATTAATAAGTTATTTGCTGAATGCAATGCATAGAGGACTGGACAGTTGCTACTAATACATATTCAGAACCATGTCGTTCACTGAACGGAGTTCATGTATAGAAAAGGACTACTAATGCATATGCAGAAAGGATGGAACAAATCAGTATAGTTGCTAAAACTAAACATTTGCTAAAACTGAATGCAATGTATGAAGTAATTTGTCATTTGAAGTTTTAGAGACCCCTTGGAAATTGGGAAGACATTTCAGCTTCAGTTTGTCGTTAACTGAATATAGAGGACGGCATGTGCAGCAACATGCCACACTTCTTTCAGTCAGTAGTCTTCCCAATCAGCTGCAAGTGCTGGGACCGGTTGTTGATCCTAATAACAGTATTACCCTTTTGAAATGTGATGGTTAGCACTAAATACAGTAATGAACTATGCCATAACTACAGAGTTACAGTTGCTTGTTTAGAGATAATCTCTGCATTTAATCCATTCAGAATCCCTGTACTCCTAATCCTATCACAATATTACACAAAATAGCACCTCTGCTCCGAATGAACTAACCACAAAATTTACAGTATATCACTGTACTATATAAAGCACAAGTTGCAGTTGCTAGTAGCGTCACTTTCTGAAGAAACAAAATGTCCCAAGTCCCAGCTGAGGAGAGGAGAGGAGAGGAGAGGAGAGGAGAGGAGAGGAGAGGAGAGGAGAGGAGAGGAGAGGAGAGGAGAGGAGAGGAGAGGAGAGGAGAGGAGAGGAGAGGAGAGGAGAGGAGAGGAGAGGAGAGGAGAGGAGAGGAGAGGAGAGGAGAGGAGAGGAGAGGAGAGGAGAGGAGAGGAGAGGAGAGGAGAGGAGAGGAGAGGAGAGGAGAGGAGAGGAGAGGAGAGGAGAGGAGAGGAGAGGAGAGGAGAGGAGAGGAGAGGAGAGGAGAGGAGAGGAGAGGAGAGGAGAGGAGAGGAGAGGAGAGGAGAGGAGAGGAGAGGAGAGGAGAGGAGAGGAGAGGAGAGGAGAGGAGAGGAGAGGAGAGGAGAGGAGAGGAGAGGAGAGGAGAGGAGAGGAGAGGAGAGGAGAGGAGAGGAGAGGAGAGGAGAGGAGAGGAGAGGAGAGGAGAGGAGAGGAGAGGAGAGGAGAGGAGAGGAGAGGAGAGGAGAGGAGAGGAGAGGAGAGGAGAGGAGAGGAGAGGAGAGGAGAGGAGAGGAGAGGAGAGGAGAGGAGACTCACTGGCTAATTAATAAGCAGAGTCAGCGATGGTTTTTCTCAACATCATACTGCTAGGTATTCTTGCAGTTTCTTAGGGACACTAACTGGCTAAAAATGCTATTTTAACAAGCGGTCAAATGCATATTAGACTAAGAACAGCCAATTCCTCACATAGCTAGTACTATTGATGTTTTGGTAACAGAGACACCATCCATGCACTGATGTAATTAAGCAGGGTTCGTTGTTCAAGGTTCAGCACTAATGCAATTTCCTCACATCGGATGATTATACGCAGAGCTCCTTTTTTAGTGCATTCTGCACCAAGATCTCTATGTAAAACCATTTTCTGTACTCTCAACTAGAGAGTGATTCGGAGAGCTTTTGTTATGCATTTGCAGTACCATAACACGAACATAACCCTGGCTCACACTTTGGCAACGATTGCTAACACCAATCATCGCGGCTCGTCCAATCCAACAACAGATCGGGATTCAAGAACCAGGTCCCAACAAGAACCTGGGCACACCACGAACTGAGCAAGCAATCAAGACCAAGAAAACACACAGCGGGATTGGGCCATCTAGGGGAACTTACAGTCATGGCGACTGGAGCAGAGGATGCGCCGTCCGGTGGGCAGGCAAGAAACTCTAGAACATGGGAGAGGAGAACTGGAGAAGGGAAAGAAGAGAGCGCCGAGAAACTTACTGGAGAGAAGGAAGGCAATGGAGGGGACAACCGCCAGCGGAGGGAGCTCATCCACACTTTAGTTGACTGCACGTTGTTTGACACTGAGCGAACATCACCATCACTGCCTGAGTCACTATGAATTGCAACATTAGCACTTGTCCCCTTCTTTTTCTGAGTCACTATGAGGAGCCCGGGATACAAGAGTCAGACACAAACTCTACAACCTACCCCTAATACAACTCTGATCCCAGCCCAAAACGTAACCAACTAGTACAGAATATTCGGCACAACTTTAACAAGCAACTCCATGCTAAATAGTTTAAACTACTCTCCTCTATTGGAGCACCAGAAACTAGAGCATTCTCCAGCATGGAACGATATAAACACAACAGTTGGGTCTTACCAACCTTGCAGCCATTAGGTCCAGCACAACCATTGCAGCTATGGGTGAAGGAACTACGGACCACAACACTGAGCCGTGCACCATTCCTGCTGCAAATTAAAGCTTGAAGTTCCTCATTTTCCACAAGCTTTTGCATCTCATTGTAGGTCTAGAAAGCTTGTGCAGTGATGTAGGCGATGCCTTGAGCATGCAAGGGCTCCCATTTTAATGGCGAATTGTTGGAGTCGTTATTTGAACTTGCTTTGGCCACTGGAGTACCGTGATTTGGTCGGTCAACAAAGGTCAGAAAGGGATGGAGAGGAGAGGGTGGACCAGACATTTGGAAGATCAGAGCAGTGGTATGGAGGATGTGGGAATGGTATAGCAACCCTAGCCATTCCCATGCCCGCCCCAAATTTTCCTGAGTTGCACACCGCATCTTGGCTCACATGGGAAGGCTTAACTTGGTGCACAGGGGCAACTAGGATGGATGGGCTCAAGTGAACACACAGGTGTAGGTAGAGTGCACACACATGTGCATGTAAATGGGTCATTAAATCTAGTATCTTTTTATTTACCCTTCTTTGCGAGCAAATTAATTATCGGCTTTTAATTATTTTAACTTTTGTTCATACTCCCCTATCCCAAAAACAGTAATCTTTAACTTTTGTTCTAAGTTAATTTTAAGTTTGACCACATTTATAACAAAAAGTGTCAACATTTATGACACCAAATAGCTATAATATGAAATTACTTCATGACGGATATAATGAAACTTTATTGGTATCGTAAGTATTGGGTACCTTTTTGAATAAACTTAGAATTCTTCAAATGTCTTGAGTTAGGACAAATCTAAAAGAGCAAAATTTTTGGGATGGATGAGTTAGCACTCAAGCTAAACCTTTTACACTAGCATTAAGAAAAAAATCACTAAGGACTACGGTTATTTTCAACTACTACTCTATTACAAAAACAAATGAAATTTTGGCTATGCACCTGAAGAAGTGGTTATCCAAGGTGCCTGATCAAATTGCACTTATTTTGGGATAGATGTAGGGTATTCAAAATCAGAGCATTGAGTACAACCTACAATTTATAGAAGCTTGAACAACTCGCATTTCACATGTTCAAGTAACACAATAAAAATATAACTAGATAACAATATCATTTGATTTTCCCAAAAAAACCAATATCATTTGATCCAAACAATTCAAGAGATACATAGATGCATTCTAAGACATGCATATCATTGAACAAAATATCATTAAGCAACATGAAAACTAGCTTAAACTACTCTGCTCCAACAAAGCATAAAAAACTAGAACGATTTTATGACATGACACGATAGAGACACTAGGGTTGGGTCATATGAACCTTGCAACCACTAGGGTCAATTAAGCAGCCACTACCACTTTGAAGGCACTATGGACCATGCCACCAAGTTCTACTCCCTTCACGGTCAGGTCGGTGATTCAGATCTACTGTGAAGCATGGTGTTCCTCCGATTCCTCAAGCATTTGCATCTCAGTGTAGTTGTGGGGTGCTTGTGGTAGTAGTGTGGGCGATTCTTGGAGCTTCGGGAAGGATCCCTCTCCCACAAGTTGTTGGAGTCATTTTTTGACTTTCATCATCTTTGCGTCCACCACCAAGCTAAGGTTGTTGAGCTCCTCGGTGGTGGTGCCGATCAAGCCAAGGCGGCGTCCCTCCATTATCTCATGGAGGAGGCCTAAGGTCTCATACTCTTGATTCTCACGTTGCAACTTACATATCTGACCGCGGAGCGTGGAGATACGGCTGATGAGGAAGCCCTCCTCATTCTGCATCTTCTTAAACCTATTATGCTCTGGCATGGCCTTGAATTTGTTGAAGATCTGCTTGGCCTCAAATACGGAGGGCCACACCTCCGGTTGAGTCTCTCCCTCACCATAGACCACCACACTTGCCTTGATACCGCAAAGCGACACGAGGTCACTAGTCTTCATCATCAAGGTTTTGACACGCCTCTTGTATGCAGCATGCCGGGTAGTTTTGTTGGTGATCCATTGGAGATTCACCTTCTTGCGTGCCATTGGCCTAGCTTGCTTTCTAAAAAAGCACGAACCTAGCTAGCTAGGTTCAATTCTACGAGATTCTACAAATGAAATGGAAGTTTTTGTGATGCGGTGACTGAAGGGGAATGGTGGTGTTTATATAGATCCACTTGGAGCCTAGATGAAAATATCATGGCGATAAATCGCGATAACTCCAGGTTCATTGTAATCAATTACTTCCACAAAATAAAATGAAAGCTATGTGGTAGATAACTACTCAAATTTTGTCTTATTAATTCCATCCTTTAGTTAGAGGAAATACATAAATGCATTCCTTCCATACTACCTCCTTCCTTCTATATGTGATGACTGATAGTTCAGCAGTACATTGAAAGCATTGTGTGACAGTCTAGATGACCGGTCAAATAACGCTACGAGCAAATCACGTGAACTAGTGACGCGGCCAATTATATACATAATTCAAATTTGGGTTGGCCTAACATAGTAGTGTTTTGGTCCGTTTGAACACTATCACAATTTATTTGCTCTATTACACATGGACACTGCTCCTATCAATTATTTTCATTTTCATTCCAATGTGGGTTGAATAGCTTTTATTCGACTTCAAAGCATAGAACAAAAAACCAAAACGGTTCATTGGTTTAATAGGAAATAACATGAACCTCTGACCTAACCGATTTGATTCTAACTAAAAGACTAGTCATGAAATTGCAACACTGGGAATTGGTTGATCGATCTATTTTATGTTGAACCGGTGAACCAATGATGAATTTGATGTTTAGACATTAGTTTGGAACTATGGAGAATAGATCATTGTAGTAATGTTTTGTTATGTAATATATTCATCATATGTGCTATGTTTTGGTTGAAATTATTATAGATATGATATAAAACATGCATATTTTTCATATGAATCATGAGAAATAAATATTATATTGATAAATAAAAAACAACTAGCTCAACTATTGAACCACCAGTTGGACCGATGAACTAGTGAACCGGAAGCCTAACCGGTTCGATCTCTGGTCTACCTTTTTGTTTTATTCTTGGAAGGTCGTATTCCATAAGCTATGTAATGTGCTTTTCGCTTTCTTATTCCTAAGAGTGTGACCTTGAAGTACACGTTCAAGCCGAGTGTGACCTTGAAGTACACGTTCAGGCCGAGTGCAACCACTTTGCCACAACCTACTTAGGCGCCAATGCTCATTACCTCTGATGCAACCCTCTTAGGCCTCCCACCACTTCAATTCACACTCTAGTTGGACCCTATGAGGTGACATCTTCTTTGACGACCATACTTGATAAGAGTTCCACATAAGGTCCTGCACCATTGTGCGATGACCGAGAGGAAGCAAATGCATCAATACTCATGGTTCTATATGATATAGTTGTCGAACATTGGGCAAAGGCTATGGTTTCTATCTCCATAGTGGAACCACTCATACTCCTAATTTGGGTATTAGGCAAAGAACGTGGTTTGTACCAGAGACTAATAGGTCTTGAGTAAGGGATCATCTCGATGCTACAAAGCACGACCTATTGAGGGGATATCTAGACTGATTGTCTCGTATTATTCACCTTTCTTTCCTAGTAGGGCTTTTTTTACCCTTACTACATGAAGTAGCAACCAAAACGATAACCATGAGTCACGTAATCTAACTGTAGCACTTAAAGCTCCAAACTTTACTTTATTACAACTCAATTAAAAGGGAATATGTCATACGCAAGTTGAATTTTGGAATTAAATTCAAATGGGGATCTGCAGACCAGGGAAAAGCGGTTGGGGATATATGAGAGAGAGAGAGAGAGAGAGAGACCCTCAAGAGTGGTTGCAATGGCCCTTGCCAAGGTCCAGTGAACGATGAAGGGGGCATGAAACACAATGAGGTTGAGTGAGGCTGGATTTTGGCTTTGAAGTAAGCTATGCTCCATCGATAGGAATGGCACTGCGACAATGTTGCTGGTAGTAGGATGTATGATTCAACATCGACGAACCACTTACCTAGATTCCATCACAACTAACATGGGCCAACAGAGATTGCGATCTTAACCCTCTTTTCCTTCTTCGATTTCTGCGATGAAGACTGCGGCTTCTATGACGTAGTGTTGCTCTCCGCGCCACGAGCCTGAGATCCTTGAGAGGTCTTGCACAAGTTTGAGTGCCCCTGGCTGCTTTCACCAGTAGAGAAAGAGACAAATGACTTTCCATCCAACACATTTGTCCCGGTTTGATATGCATCCAGGACTAACATAGCATTAGGCCCGGTTGGTATTTCTCGAGGTATCCAAGGACCTCTAGTTCCAGTTGGAGGCTCAACCTGAGACTAAATGGTCTCAAGCATTAGTTCCGATTGGAGCCACCAACCCGGACTAAAGGGTCTTTAATCCTGGTTGAAACCACCACACCGGATTAAAGGGCCCTTCACGGGTTACAATAAAGGGAAAACATCTCACCTTGTGTAGGTGGAGTGGTTAGGAGGCTTTGCGTGAGGCAATGCAAGAGGTCGTGGGTTCGATTCCACCGGGACTAAAGCCCCGTTCTCCACTAGTGTTTGGTCCTTTCTCTAGTGTCTTGTATTGTGCTTGGGCGTCGGCTCTGCGCTCCACTGGCCCAGTGAACAGGCCGAGCCTTGGCTGCTGTGGTTCTTCGATTGGCTAGTGACCGAGACTTAGTCTTACTACTTTCTCCATTCCAAAATGTAAGTCGTTTGACTTTTTTCACCACAAGTTTGACTGCTCGTCTTATTCAAAATTTTGTGCAAATTATGATATTTTTTTGTGGTGGCTTGCTTTATTAATATAAAATCTTTAAAAATATCTTAAATTTGACTATATTTCCACAAACTTTTTGAATAAAATGAGCGGTCAAACTTGTGATTAAAAAAGTCAAACGAACTACATTTTGGAACGGAAGGAGTACAATATTTTAAAGTTAGCACTCACATAAAAATAAGGTTACCCGCATGACTCGTGAACGGAAAACCACACAGTTACAAAATTTAACTGCCAGCAACTAGCCTAATCTATGGAAAGTATCTATCAGTAACATCATATTCTGCTTAACTTGGCTACAATACTAACAGTAGAAAGTGGAATAGGTAAAAAAAACATTTTTAGGAAAAGAATTACCTGCAGATATCTTACTGCTAGGATTAAGACCCCCAAATTTTGGTTTAGCTAATTCCTCAGGTTCAGGATAACAAACTAAGCAAACGAGCCGTGATATCTGCTTCTGAAAGAAGCTCACAGGAAAGTTATGATGTCAAATTTTTGGAGCACATAAACACTGAAGAAAATATATTTCTATGAAGCTTGTGAGAAGCACACGGGTCTATTCAGTACAAAGGAACATAACTATGTGGATTCAATATTTTATTTAATGTGAACTAAATGTAATTATTGAAATAAATACATGTAAACATGTTGGAACCTACCTGCTCTACAGAATTTGAACATAATGATGCAAGCCCATCTAATTCAGGAATATGAAATGATATATAAGATAAGAGCATCTTTTTTTACTCATGGCTTCCTATTCTTGATGCGAATGGGACACAATATTTATGCAACATTTGTTTAATGAAAATGGCAGCTACGGGATACAGAACGGCAGGAAGAAGGGTTCAAATTTATGTTATGGACCTTGTGCATAACGGGATAAACACCACCAAGAGGATAGCCGGATGGAGACGGCTATTAGGGATGAGAGGCTAGATCATAGATGAGAGGGATGAACACTAGATGAGAACTAGATTGATTGTTTCTTTCTTTGCTATACAACTCCTCTCATTATATAGAGAGGTTTACTTGACCACTAACACTAGACTCCCAATCCGGTACTATTATCTAACTAATCCGGCTACTGTTCACGCTAGGGTACTGTTCACGGGTACCAAAGGCCCATCTGGCCCAAAGGCCTAGCCCATAACAATTTACTTTCAAAAATCCTGAATCAAATGTATTGTGGTGGCATGTCTAAATGAAATAGAATAACAGAGTGCATGAAGAACAAAAGGAGGTTTTCCTAATGAACAAGATATATGGAACATAATATATATAGTGGTGACTGAGAAATGAATGCCATGTCATGGTGGGAAGATAGGCTAAATTTGTTACTTCAGTGCACCCTGACTAATTGAATTTGGACAGAAGATTAATTTAGCAGCTAAAATTACAGCCTGTGCAATGGAAATTTGTCATGACGCATAGGTGAATGCATGGTAACCATGCCTAAAAACTGTGTACATTGCTAATCACTTTTACTTGAACTATGAATAAGCGTCCTATTGCATCTGATCTGTGCAGCCGCTGGAACACTAATCAAACTATGAAATTATGTGAAAAGTTAAGAACTTGCACTCATAAAAAAGGGCATTTTCCCTCAAAAAAAATAAAAAGGGCATTTTTATGTGAAATAAGTTAGTCCAAGGATACCAAAACATTAGTTCAGAATGAGCACTATGAATGGTACTGACTAGTATCCTAAACTTTATTGAATCCCAGTTCAGTAATTTGATGAACCCTAGATGACCTCATGCTTCTTTTGGAAAAGATCGACCCATGAACTCTTTATAACGAATAAATATATATTCTCAGGAAAATAAAATTGTGCATAAATACTTTTAGATAAATGAGATTTTGGTTGTGTCATAAGTTAGATAGTTCATATGTTAGATAAAAGCAGCTAGAGTAGCTTGATGATGCAAGTGAAGCACCAGAGGCATGGACATTGGGATTTTTTTTTTTTGGGGACATGTTAAAGTTACACACCTTTGGCTTCTTCCAATTAGCATCAGCAATATGGATCAGGGAAGTATGGACACAGATATGGGCTTCAGGAATATGCCTGATTCTTCAGGTTAGCATCTGCAATGTAGCAGCAAAGCACGGATACGAAGACAGCATCACAAATATGATCCCTATGAACAATTCCACATAAAACCAGAACCATGTGCTTCTCATTTATAAAATAATACAATCCCATTTAGATGGAATACATGAGAAGCTATAATTTGAATTATCAACATGGATAAATAGTGCGGAGGTTGAACAGATAGGGAAAAAACACTGAAGGTGTTAACATGTATATAACATTCTTCAATCTGACAGTATCGTGTACCATAGCATAAGAAACAAATACTCATGTGAACCAAGAATGAAATCCATTCTCTGATTTTGATGCTCTGATAGACAATTCCCCAAAGGAAATACAATCTGAAAAAATATGTGGGTACCTTCAAATCACTTGAGATCAATAGAAGCACTTTCTCTACAACTAAATTGAGAGTTGCAATAAATGCAAACAACCATTTCATAACGATAGAACTCAAGATAAATTAATCAGAGCCTTTTTTTTGCTTTTTTCTGGAAACATGAAAGAGAAATGTGTGTTGAGAATTGTAAATTCCATATGTTCAGAAATTCATAGTATCTAAATTCTAAACAACTGTGGACCTTGGTATTTTTCGGAAAAGATGCAGACATTGATCAGAATTGGAAACTGATATAACTACCAATATTTCCAATCAAAATTTGACAGGAACCGAGTAATCCAGTGCAAAATCAGGTTGATGTAGAAAAAATGGCCCTTTGCTTTTCGTACAAAGATGTCACCTGCAAAACTCAAATCTCTAACCATACAGGTAGATATGTTAAATGCACCATAGAGACATATGGTAGTATGCAAGAGCAGACTAACCTACGGACTTAGAATATACCTGCTCTCTGGTATTTGCAGAGTTTTCCACTGCAACTTGATGGAGCTCCTGAGCTGCCGCCTGTCGGGCACTTTTCCACTGAGCTTGGTCAGCACCAAGGATACGAGCGCATGGAGTTCTAAAGTTTGATGCACCTTCGCAGGCCACGGGCAGTAGACAGCTTTGCTCCTCGGATTGGCACTAGCATCACCCATCGTCTATCGCCTTGATGGGCAGTGAGTTGGTGTTTAGTGGCAGCGGTGTGCCATGGATGCTCCGCGCTGGTGATACATTGTTTTACAGTTCAACGCTGATTTTGCAGTGGAGCTGAGCAATCAGGAAAAAGGTACTGTATATCCAGCATAGAGAGAGAGACACATGCACTCACCCACCACCATAGTTGTTCTTTGACACTGTGAAACCTGGCGGTCTGTCTGCCGCCTCCCTCCACCTCAGCCTCATTCCCCTGCAGAACCCACACACACAGCATGCCAGCGAGAGAACATGCAGATATAGTCTGGGATGTTCGGATGATGGCAGGAGACCGGATTTGGATTGAGAAGATGATGAGACTGAGAGGGAAAACTCATTGACAATGCACTGGGAACTGGCGGCTGCCATTCTACCTTGTTTGTGGCTAGCGAAGGAGAGGGCCGCAAGGTGGAGCGCTGGTCAACAAAGGCAAAGGGGAGGTGGCAAGGCGCAGTCGATTCCTTCGCAACACAAAGGAGGACCACACGTCAAGAAGGGCTTTGTTTTGCCATCGCATGAGTCGAAATGTGGCGCGAAGTAACTTGCTCACATTAATTTTTTTTTTGCACTCACGTACAGTAACTCAATGGTTTGGGAGCCTCAAGAAATCTTCAGGCCTAAGAAGTTAACTATTTGCACTCACAAACAGTAACTCAATGGCTTGGAGGCTTAGGAAATCGCATAAGAAGTTATCTATATGCGTTAAATGACAGCGACCAAAACTGAATTATCGAGGCATGGCACATGCCTACAAGCCGGCAAACATCAACAATACATGTGGCATCCTACTCCAGCTCCCGGCGGCTCATTTCCGAAGTCCAACTTGCAATGCGAAATGAGCAATTTCATTACCACTTCTGCGTCAGCGCGGCGATATGAAAGCACACATCCTACTCTCATATGCCTCAGAAACGATAAGGTTTTAGTCGATGGTGTGAATATATAGGAGTGGAAACTCCCAGACCTTTTCTCCGACAAGTTTGTTCCAATTTTCCATCTCAAATGAGCCCTGACATTCTTTGGAACTTAGGAGGTCCAAAGGCAGCCAACCTGATGGTGGTGGTAGGTACGGGGGTGGCACGACACATTTGTCTACACGCAACGGTCGACAACATGAGATGGCTCGTGAGCACAAGGGATAGCATGAGTGTGCGGATGTTATAGAGAGAATAGCCAAGCAATATAATGGGCAAGGTATGCCAGGACGACAGATGCCACGCAATAGTGCTAGGGGTGCACCCGGATCTAGGCGCTCGAAGCGATGCTAGTGTGGTTGGTAGTAGTACCGTGCTACTCATGGAAGAGGTCGGCATCGCTGGTGATATGAATCTGAATTGCATAGGGATACCTTGGTTGTTGGCATCATAGCATGGTGATTGATGGGACACTAGTGCGGCATGTGTGGCTCTCTTTGTTGATCGTTGGGCTCAATGTGGCATGGTGTAGATAAGGGCTTAGTGGGGGCACATATAAGGATTGACGGTGTTTTCACCGATAGTCCACCAAGGGATAAACCTCTAGTGATAGATTTGTGAGGGTTAGGTTTCAGATCTGAAGCTCCATGGTAGCACAAGGACACATGATAAATATGTTTGGGCCACCAAGTACATATCACCCTACATTTGTGTGTACAGTGGGTTATATTGCGATGTGTTGTTCTATCGACCTTCCTTTGTTTTGGAGGGGATTACAAGTCGAATGAGATATATTTACATCTGCTTTTTTTCGAACTACCAGCTAAAACCTTTCCTTGTGTCTAGACATCTTTTGTCGTGTGCCAACTCGTACCATGCACCGCCCGCCTGCTTAAACATAATATTTTTATTTTTATTAAGCAACTCCATGCTAAATAGTTTAAACTACTCTCTCTAATGGAGCACCCTGAAATAAGAGAATTCTACAGCATGGAACGATAGAAACCCAACAGTTGGGTCTTACCAAATTTGCAGCCATTAGGTCCAACACAACCATTGCAGCTACGGGTGAAGAAACTACGGACCATAGCACTAAGGTTCCTCCTTTTCCATAAGCATTTGCATCTCATTGTAGGTCTAGAAAGCTTGTGCAGTGATGTAGGCAATGCCATGAGCATGCAAGGGCTCCCAAATCAATGGCAAGTTGTTGGAGTCGTTATTTGAACTTGCTTCAGCCACTGGAGTACCGAGATTTGGTCGGTCGGCAAAGATCAGGAAAGGGATGGAGAGGAGAGGGCGGACTAGAGATTTGGAAGATGAGAGTAGTGGTGTGGATGATGTGGGAATGGTACGGCAACCCTAGCCATTCTCATGCCCGCCCCAAATCTTCCTGAGTCGCACACCGCATTTTGGCTCACACACGAGAAGGCCTAACTTGGTGCACAGGGGCAACTGGGATGGATGGGCTAAAGTGAACACACATGTGTAGGTAAAGTGAACACACAGGTGCAGGTAAATGGGTCATTAAATCTAATATCTTTTTATTACCCTTCTTTGCGATGTTAGCTTAAAACATACTCCCCTATCCCAAAAACAATAACCTTTAACTTTTGTTCTAAGTTAAATTATTTTAAGTTTGACCAAATTTACAACGAAAAATGTCAATGTTTATGACACCAAATAGGTATAATATAAAAACTTTGTTATAGGGTACCTTTTTTAATACACTTAGAATTTTTAAAATGTCTTGAGTTAGGACAAATCTAAAAGAGAAATATTTTTGGGATGGATGGGTTAGCACTTAAGGCAAAACTTTTTACACTAGCATTAAGAAAAAAATTCACTAACGACTATGGTTATTGGCAACTGCTACTCTACCGAAAAAACAAGTGAAATTTTGGCTATGTACCTGAAGAATTGGTTATCCAAGGTCTGTGGTCAAATTGAACTTATATTGGGATAGAGGTAGTATTCAAAATAAGAGAATTGAGAACAACCAACAATTATAGAAGCTTAAATAGTTCACATTTCACATGTTCAACTAACACCATAAAAATATAACTAGACAACAATATCATTTGATTTTCCCTCAAGAAACAATATCATTTGATCCAAACAATTCAAGAGATACATAGATGCATTCTAAGACATGCATATCATTGAACAAAATATCATTAAGCAACATGAAAACTAGCTTAAACTACTCTGTTGTAACGGAGCATAAAAAACTAGAGCGATTTTATGACATGACATGATACAGATACTAAGGTTGGGTCATATCAACCTTGCAACCACTAGGGTCAACTCAGCAACCACAACCACTTTGAAGACACTATGGACCACGCCACCAAGTTCTACTTCTTTCGCAGTCAGGTCGGTGATTTGGGTCTACTGTGAAGCATGGTGTTCCTCCGATTCCTCAAGCATTTGCATCTCAGTGTAGTTGTCGGGTGCTTGTGGCAGTGGTGCAGGCGATTCTTGGAGCTTCGGGAAGGATCCCTCTCCCACAAGTTGTTGGAGTCGTTTTTTGGCTTTCATCATCTTTGCGTCCACCACCAAGCTAAGGTTGTTGAACTCCTCAATGGTGGTGTTGATGAGGCTAGGGCGGCGTCCCTCCATGGTCTCATGGAGGAGGCCTAAGGTCTCATACTCTTGATTCTCTTGTTCCAACTTACATACCTGACCACGGAGTGTGGAGATACGGCGTATGAGGAAGCCCTCCTCATTCTGTATCTTCTTAAATCTAGGATGCTCTGTCATGGCCTTGAATTTGTTGAGTACCTGCTTCGCCTCAAATACAGAGGGCCACACCTCCGGTTGGGTCTCTCCCTCACCATAGACCACCACACTTGCCTTGATACCCCAAAGCGACACGAGGTCACTAGTTTTCTTCATCAAGGTCTTGCAACGCCTCTTGTATGCACCATGCCGGGTAGTTTTGTTGGTGATCCATTGGAGATTCACCTTCTTGCGTGCCATTGGCCTAGCTTGCTTTCTAAAAAAGCACGAACCTAGCTAGCTAGGTTCAATTCTACGAGATTCTACAAATGAAATGGAAGCTTTTGTGATGCGGCGAATGAAGGGGAATGGTGGTGTTTATATAGATCCAATCGGAGCCTAGATGAAAATATCGTGGCGATAAATCGCGATAACTCCAGGTTCATTGTAATCAATTACATCCACAAAATAAAATGGCAGCTACGCGGTAGATAACAACTCATATTTTGTCTTATTAATTCCATCCTTTAGTTAGTGGAAATACATAAATGCATTCCTTGCATACAGCCTCCTTCCTTCTATATGTGATGACTGATAGTTCAGCAGTACATTGAAAGCATTGTGTGACAGTCAAGATGACCAGTCAATTAATGCTCTGAGCAAATCACGTGATCTAGTGACGTGGCCAATTGTACACAATTCAAATTTGGGTTGGCCTAACAAAGTAGTGTTTTCATCTGTTTGAACACTATCACAATTTATTTTCTCTATTACACATGGAAGTCTCTCCAATCAATTATTTTATTTTTCATTCCAATGTGGGTCGAATAACTTCTATTTGAATTCCAAGCATAGAACAAAAAACCAAAATGGTTCATTGGTTTAACAGTAAATAACATGAACCTCTCACCTAACCGATTTAGGAAATTGCGACATTGGGAATCGGTTGAATTGATCTATTTTGGGTTGAACCGGTGAACCAATGATAACTTTCATGTTTAGACATTAGTTTGGAACCATAGGGAATAGATCATTGTAGTATTTTTTTTATGGTATATATTCATCGTATGTGATATGTTTTGGTCAAAATTATTACAGATATGATAGAAAACATACATATTGTCCATATGAATCATGAGAAATAAATATTATATTAATAAATAAAAAAAATAACTAGTTCAACTATTGAACCACCAGTTGGACCGATGAACTAGTGAACTGGTAGCCTGACTGATTTTATCTCTGGTTTGACTTTTCGTTTTATTCTTGGAAGGTCATATTCCATAAGCTATGCAATTTGCCATTCGCTATCTTATTCCTAAGAGTGTGACCTTGAGGTACACGTTTAAGCCGAGTGCAAACACTTTGCCACAACCTACTTAGGTGACACCCATGCTCATCATGCCTCTAATAAAACCCTCTTAGGTCTTGCACCACTTCAATTCACACTCTAGTTGGACCCTATGAGATGACATCTTCTTTGATGATCATGCTTGATAAGAGTTCCACATTTGGAACCGCTCCGTTGTGCGATGACCATGAGGAAGCAATGCATCAATACTCATGGTTCTATATGATATAGTTGTCGAACATTAGGCAAGGTTTGTACCAGAGATTAATAGGTATTGAGTGTGGGATCATCTCGATGCTACAAAGCACAACCTATTGACAGGATATCTAGATTGGTTGCCTCTTATTAGTCTCCTTTCTTTCCCAGTAGGGCCTTCTTTCCCAGACTACATCAAGTAGCAACCAAAACGATAACCATAAGTTTTGGTAATCTAATTGTTGCTCTTGAAGCGCTAAATTACTTTATTGCAACTCAATTAAAAGGGAATATGTCATAGGCAAGTTGAATTTTGGAATTAAATACAAAATTAGTTGCAATGGGGGCCTGCAGACTAAGGAAAAGTGGTTGGGGGATAGTGAGAGAGAGAGAGAGAGACAGAGAGAGAGAGAGGAGTGACCCATGAGAGTGGTGGCAATGGCCCTCGCCTATGTCAGAACCATGCCGAGACGACTCCCAGTCGCTGGCAAGTTCCTTGGCTGAGTGAGATCCCACTTGCACTCTGCTTCACTTCAATGCCAAGGTAGTAGTAAAGCAGACCAAGGTCGCTCATCTTGAATGCAGCTGCCATCTCCTAATTGAACTTCTTGATGTCCCTGCAGCTGGCGACGGTGATCACCAGATCATCAACGTACACTCCGACCACCAACTGCATGTTGCCATTCTACCTGATGTAGATGGCGTGCTATAAGGGACTCATGAAACCGAGCGACATCAATATCTCATCCAGCTTCGCGTTCCAGGCACACAGCGCCTGGGGCAGCCCGTACAAGACCTTTTGCAGCTTGAGCACCTTGCGCTCCCCATGCCGGTGACGACAAAGCCGGCTGGCTACTGCACGTTCACCTCCTCCTGCAGGTCGCTGTTCAAGAATGCCGAGTTGACGTCCATGTGGTGCACCTCCCACCCCTCGTGTGCTGCAAGGGCGATAAGCAGGCGCACAGAATCCCACCGCGTCACTAGAGCAAACACTTTGTCATAATCGATGCCGTGCCGCTGCGCATATCCCTTCACCACGAGACGTGCCTTCTGCTTGGACACCGCCCCGTGTTCGTCCCTCTTCACCTTGAAGACCCACTTCAACCCAATCGTGTTGCGACCGGGTGGAAAATCAGCAAGGTTCCAAGTCTTGTTGTCTTCGATCAACTCCATCTCCTCCATCATCGCCTTCTTCCAGCTTGGCCTGCGCTCTGCCTTGTTAAACGAAGCAGGCTCGTCGGATCTCATAGTGTCCAGCTCGGCCTGCGCTCTGCCTCGTCAAACACAAGCGGCAACGCTAGCCTGAGGATGTTGTCGATCCTGCGGAACCAGAGCTGATCATCCTCGTCGTGGTAGGTGTCTAGGTAGTCATCGATGTCCCCGACGGGAGGCAAGGCAAACTCCTGTACCTACAGCCCGCCTGATCCACCTGGTGCATCCCCGGTAGCGGCATGTGGCGATGGTGGCAGGTCAGGTCCCTAGCCGACAGCGTACCTCCAAGAGCCTCGACGGCGTCGTCGGACGCCGGAGGCACCTGGTTCCCGATCGAGTATTCCACCGTGAATTTGTCATCGTTATCACCCGTAGTGTCGGTGTCGTTGCTGGTTTCCCAATCCCACTGAGCTTCTTCGACAAAGACGACGTCCCGCGTCACATGGACGCGCTTGGCAGAGGGTCAGATGGACTCGACGAAGATCATCTTGCGGCCTCGGTCTTCTAGCTTCTTCAGATGAGGCGTAGTGTTGCGAACGAAGACAATGCAGGTGAACGTCTTGAGGTGGTGCACGGCCGGCTTCTTCCCCTGCCACGCCTCGAACGGGGTCATCCCGTCCACACTCTTTGTCGAGCACCTGTCCAGCACATACACAACCGTGCTTACCGCCTCGCCCCAAAACCAGCCGGGCGGACCTTTCGCCTTGACCATGCTCCTTGCCGGTGCCACCACGGTCCCATTACGACGTTCAACCACCCCATTCTGTTGTGGACTGTAGGGCGGTACCGTGAACTCGATAGAGGTGAACTTGCCACCCCGATCAGTCAAGAGCGCCCTTAGCTTGTGCCCAGACTCGCCTTCTGCTCGCGCCTGGATCTCTTGATGGCAGCCGCTGCACGATCCTTGGAAGGAATCGCGGCTACCCACATGTACCTGTTGAGGTCGTCCACCAATAGTAGGAAGTACTTGTTGCCCCTTAACGTTGCTGGCACAATGGGACGCACAGGTCATCGTGCACTAGCTCCAAGAGCCGCCGTGCACGGTACTCCGCTTGCGTTGGGAAGGAGGTGCGCCTCTGCTTGCCCGCCTGGCAGGCTCACACACCCGCTCCACCTGGCCGAGCTCCAACACCCTCGAATCAGCTCCTCACGAGCCAACTTCCTCAGCATCGCCATGTTGACATGGCCGAAGCGCTATTGCTAGTGCCACGCCACCTCGTCATCGCGCCCGTATACCGCCAGGCATACTAGTTGTGCCATCTTGAGGTGGATCAAGTATAGCCTATTTGCCGCACGCGCCACCTTTGTTAGGAGCTTCCTGTTTGGTTCGCGAATCCGCATCATCCCCTCATCGATGTCGATCTTGTACTTGGCCTCATCAAGTTTCCTGATGCTCACGATGTTCATCGTCAACCGAGAGATGAAGTAGACCTCTGCGAACGAGCGAGTCTCACCATTCTTGCACATGAACTTGACCGACCCACGGCCCGATCCGCGCCACCGAGTCGTCGCCAAGCACCGTGGTGTCCAGCTCGGCGAAGGCGGCCCTGGACCCGGACATATGATTGGTTGCCCCCGTGTTCGACGGTCGTGCGGGTCATCACCAGTACCCCTCGCCGGACCATCGGGGTGCCCGCTTTGGCCGCCGTGAGCATTGCTGCATTTGGCGTTGTTCGCCCTGGATCGTCATCAGCTTCAGCGTTGGTGTGCTGTTTTTTTTTGTCTCAAGTCTAGTTTCTTCAAAAGGCGAGCAAATTTAGGTTTAAGCCGAGATGTAAAAGGCTTAATGGTGTGTGTCGTGTCTAGTCGTCGTTTGAGTCAAGTGTCTGCTGTTCTGCGCATTATCACAGCTCGAGGGCGAGCTGTCTTCGAGGGGTGGTGAAGTGTTATGGCCAGTGGGCCGGTAGTAGGCCTAGGGCCCAGCCCATGAACAGTGCCCGCGGTACTGTAGCGGCGGGTACTGTAGCGACAGCCGGAGATTAGGGTTTAGGAGAGTCACCTCTATTTAATAGAGGCCCCTTGTATCAGTTGAGTTAAGCAGAAGTATAACCCTAATTCTCAGAGCCTCCTCGGAGGGCGAGATTGGTTCTGCCTCTGCTGTTCGTGTTCATCTATCCCAGTTAAATCAGCCCATAACAACATGTTGTTGAGAAGGCTGACATAGGTCAGAGACTGCAGATGCAAAAAGGAGGTGTTAATGGATCCAGCCTAGGTGTGGATGGAATAAGCGTGTCGCACCCCAGCCCACTGGCACTCAACGTGTTCACGATAGCCACGGGTGAAGCTCCCTCAGATTACTCAGGTTTGAGACCAGGACCTGAAGCTTGTCTCCTGGATACCCAGCTGGTTGACGACTAAATATATGCTTTGACTAAGCAGGGACTTGGTAGGAGAGGCAGCGACATATAACGGTAATTACATAACGACTCCTCATGGAGATGACAACCTACATAGTCAGGTCAAGCTACCATCTCCCATTCGTGTCAGATGATCCAGAATTATTCAACATCTAAAAGATGGCAAAAGATTTCAACATTTTGACTACATCTTGATCACCTGATTGACTGTACTCTGTACTTAGTAGATAATTAAACTTTCAGACTTCACTCTTACTGGTAGTACTTACTACAAAGCAAGACAAAGTATGTGTCCTTAAATTTAGGACTAGAAAAGGAAACTGAAACTCTTTGCAGAGAGAAAAAGGCCCTGGACACGAATCATGCCCGTGGGCACAGAGTTTCATCAGACGCGTTGAGAGCAAATTTAGTGTTTCAGATTCGAAGTGAATGTTCTATGGTCTTCATTCCAACTCTTTTGCAAAAAGAAAAAGAATAAAAAAGAAGCTTTTAACTTGAGTTCTAGGACTTCTACTCGCAATCATACTTTTAGTTCCATTTGCATATTCCAGCTCAACTAGATACTTGGCTGTGCATTGAGATTCCGGTGGCTTTGGGCTGATAAAACTGATCCATCTCGTCTTTGGGCAGGGCTTCCTATACAGGTCCCTCGCAATGCTCAAGCCCTTTAGCACATACACAACCGTGCTTACCGCCTCGCCCCAAAACCAGCCGGGCGGACCTTTCGCCTTGACCATGCTCCTTGCCGGTGCCACCACGGTCCCATTACGACGTTCAACCACCCCATTCTGTTGTGGACTGTAGGGCGGTACCGTGAACTCGATAGAGGTGAACTTGCCACCCCGATCAGTCAAGAGCGCCCTTAGCTTGTGCCCAGACTCGCCTTCTGCTCGCGCCTGGATCTCTTGATGGCAGCCGCTGCACGATCCTTGGAAGGAATCGCGGCTACCCACATGTACCTGTTGAGGTCGTCCACCAATAGTAGGAAGTACTTGTTGCCCCTTAACGTTGCTGGCACAATGGGACGCACAGGTCATCGTGCACTAGCTCCAAGAGCCGCCGTGCACGGTACTCCGCTTGCGTTGGGAAGGAGGTGCGCCTCTGCTTGCCCGCCTGGCAGGCTCACACACCCGCTCCACCTGGCCGAGCTCCAACACCCTCGAATCAGCTCCTCACGAGCCAACTTCCTCAGCATCGCCATGTTGACATGGCCGAAGCGCTATTGCTAGTGCCACGCCACCTCGTCATCGCGCCCGTATACCGCCAGGCATACTAGTTGTGCCATCTTGAGGTGGATCAAGTATAGCCTATTTGCCGCACGCGCCACCTTTGTTAGGAGCTTCCTGTTTGGTTCGCGAATCCGCATCATCCCCTCATCGATGTCGATCTTGTACTTGGCCTCATCAAGTTTCCTGATGCTCACGATGTTCATCGTCAACCGAGAGATGAAGTAGACCTCTGCGAACGAGCGAGTCTCACCATTCTTGCACATGAACTTGACCGACCCACGGCCCGATCCGCGCCACCGAGTCGTCGCCAAGCACCGTGGTGTCCAGCTCGGCGAAGGCGGCCCTGGACCCGGACATATGATTGGTTGCCCCCGTGTTCGACGGTCGTGCGGGTCATCACCAGTACCCCTCGCCGGACCATCGGGGTGCCCGCTTTGGCCGCCGTGAGCATTGCTGCATTTGGCGTTGTTCGCCCTGGATCGTCATCAGCTTCAGCGTTGGTGTGCTGTTTTTTTTGTCTCAAGTCTAGTTTCTTCAAAAGGCGAGCAAATTTAGGTTTAAGCCGAGATGTAAAAGGCTTAATGGTGTGTGTCGTGTCTAGTCGTCGTTTGAGTCAAGTGTCTGCTGTTCTGCGCATTATCACAGCTCGAGGGCGAGCTGTCTTCGAGGGGTGGTGAAGTGTTATGGCCAGTGGGCCGGTAGTAGGCCTAGGGCCCAGCCCATGAACAGTGCCCGCGGCACTGTAGTGGCGGGTACTGTAGCGGCAGCCGTAGATTAGGGTTTAGGAGAGTCACCTCTATTTAATAGAGGCCCCTTGTATCAATTGAGTTAAGCAAAAGTAAAACCCTAATTCTTAGAGCCTCTTCGGAGGGCGAGATTGGTTCTACCTCTGCTGTTCGTGTTCATCTATCCCAGTTAAATCAGCCCATAACAACATGTTGTTGAGAAGGCTGACATAGGTCAGAGACTGCAGATGCAAAAAGGAGGTGTTAATGGATCCAGCCTAGGTGTGGATGGAATAAGCGTGTCGCACCCCAGCCCACTGGCACTCAACGTGTTCACGATAGCCACGGGTGAAGCTCCCTCAGATTACTCAGGTTTGAGACCAGGACCTGAAGCTTGTCTCCTGGATACCCAGCTGGTTGACGACTAAATATATGCTTTGACTAAGCAGGGACTTGGTAGGAGAGGCAGCGACATATAACGGTAATTACATAACGACTCCTCATGGAGATGACAACCTACATAGTCAGGTCAAGCTACCATCTCCCATTCGTGTCAGATGATCCAGAATTATTCAACATCTAAAAGATGGCAAAAGATTTCAACATTTTGACTACATCTTGATCACCTGATTGACTGTACTCTGTACTTAGTAGATAATTAAACTTTCAGACTTCACTCTTACTGGTAGTACTTACTACAAAGCAAGACAAAGTATGTGTCCTTAAATTTAGGACTAGAAAAGGAAACTGAAACTCTTTGCAGAGAGAAAAAGGCCCTGGACACGAATCATGCCCGTGGGCACAGAGTTTCATCAGACGCGTTGAGAGCAAATTTAGTGTTTCAGATTCGAAGTGAATGTTCTATGGTCTTCATTCCAACTCTTTTGCAAAAAGAAAAAAGAAAATAAAAAGAAGCTTTTAACTTGAGTTCTAGAACTTCTACTCGCAATCACACTTTCAGTTTCATTTGCAGATTCCAGTGAACTAGGTAGCATGGGGTGTAGTAATTAAAGTTGTGATTTCTAACAAAATTGCAAATCGATCGGATGCAACACCCACCCCATGGCGTGCAGGCACGCGTAGTAGATGCAGAACTGAACAAACATGAGACTGAAACAGATGTGATGTGGGGAACTGAGGATTTCCTCCGTATTTCAGAACCCAAGCATACGACGCTACAACGATGGAGAATCCGAGAGCGCTTTACCTCGACATCGTCAGGGCTATCGGCCTCCGCCACCGCAGTTTGCTTGCGCCGCCCGGTCCGGCGGCAGCCGGCCCCCTGCTTAATAGGCCGGCACGGTAGCTGTTGCTCCTGAACTCGCGCGTGGGAGGCGAGGGCGCGCCGTGTGGAAGGCGGATTTGCTAAGTGGAAAGGGGCGCGCGGTGGTCTGCGACTCTGCGGTGGCCGGAGCGAGGTTCGTGGGGCGGCGGGTCTCCCCTGCTGCGACTGGAAGATCTTGGCCGCCTGGGCATTCTGGTTTAACGGTCACTTCATTTTAAAACGTCAATTTTATTTATACAAATAAAAAGTAGAAAACAAAAGCAAGAATTGAAGGACTTTTATGATTAGTTGTACTCTGGAGTACTGGAGTAGTTAGCAACGGCATGATTTTCAGGGTGGACACTGGATGATTCTTAGCAAGCAACAGGCATTCAGAACCCTTGACTCGTTGCTTTCAGCACACCATTAGGAACAATGCAGCATGGCTCGCTTTTGAAATACAAACAGAACGGTACATAGCGGTATTCCATAACCAGGCAACGGGCTGCTCCCAAGTATCATCCCGCAAACAACACTAGATCTAGACAAATGTTCTGCGTCAATAATTTGAGATCCAGGGATGCATAATGAACTACAAACACGTATTTCCTGCACAGCTCCGCAGCAGCTGTTCAGAGGGCATTGATCCCCTTTCATCCCTTTTCCAAGGAAATGCTACTTCTGCTCGACGATCTTAACCCTCTTTTCCTTCTTCGATTTCTGTGATGAAGACTGGCTTCTCTGAGGTAGTGTTGCTCTCCGCGCCAGCCTGAGATCCTTGGGAGGCCTTGCCTGACAAGTTTGAGTGCCCCTGGCTGCTTTCATCCTTCCTCTTCTGTTTGTGCTTGGGTGTCGGCTCTGCGCTCCATTGGCCCAGTGAACGGGCCGAGCCTTGGCTGCTGCGGTTCTTTGATGCGCTAGTGAACCGAGACTTAGTCTTCCTAGAAGAAACTGGGAGACCACAAGAACTCTTTGTCAGGAATCGAAGTTCAATCAGATGTCTCTTCAGTGTGATTATAGTGATCGAGTGGTGATTAAGGAAACTGACAGCATTTCGATTGAGGCATCAAGTTATTGGAAAAAAATGCATTTTATCAACAGTGAACTCAAAAATACATCTGAATAAGTGATCAAATCTTATGGGGCCATTTTTACTTAATGTGCAAATTCACCACTGACCTCCTCCCAACTCATGGTAACAGAGCAGATATTTTAAAATTAGCACTCACATAAAAAATAAGATTACCCCCATGACTGATCGTTACCAACAAAGATGGCACGCCCTTGAACGGAATTGTCTTATATGTTGCTGAATAGTTATGAACTTACAATAATATAACAACGTGAACAGAAAACCGTGCAGTTACAAGATTTTACTGCCAGGAACTAGCCTAATCTAATGATTACCGACAGTATCTAGCGGTAACATCATATCCTTCTTAACTTGGCTACAATACTAACAGTAGAAATTGGAGTCGGTGAACGAAAACAAATTCAGGAAAAGAATTACCTGCAGATATCTTACTGCTAGGAGTAAGACCCCCAAAATTTGGTTTAGCTAATTCCTCAGGTTCAGGATAACGAACTAAGCAAATGCGTCGTGATATCTTCCCCACTGTTCTTTTTTTTTGGTCAGTCGACGTATTTGTATAAAAAACATAAAATATGAATAGCAGATGACAATAGCTAAGACAACAAATATATATTTAAACATGAAACAAAATAAATATATTTGCTGCAGCCTTGACACACCAGCCGTTAAAAACAGAATATTTAGTTAGACTAGTTTTTCCCTGTCTTGTTTTCATGATCGAACTGTCATGCAGGAAATAACACTGGTCACCAGAACACTAAAAGGCATTAGTGCAGAAGAGATATTATTCATTTGTTGGCACTTGGAGGGCATATGATCCAACTTCTACAGTTCATCTCTTATGTTTTAACAACATAACATATCCCAAAGTTTCTGCATCACAGTTGGTTTCCTTTACTAAATCTAGAGCTACAAGTGAATCATATCTCTGAATTTGACATTTGGAGATAAACTTTTCAAAGATGGGAACCATGTTCTTATTGTATTGTTAGCATTATTCACAAACCGCTAACTAATGTTTTAGCAAATGGCAATAAGTAATATCAAGGGCTTCTATCTAATGAGTGCTACCAACCCATCAAATGAAGTGTTAGTCATGGCCTGAAAAACTAACCCATTCAACGGAATATGAAGATATATAGCAGCGCTTTAGCAAGATTCCTGTCTCCAGAAAGGGGCAAAAGAACGTGAAAATTTCCATACAACTAAAGCAATAAGTTAAATTCCACCATACCAGGTTTTATTTCTGATCCTGACGGTTGGAAGACAGTTGCATCTGGCTGCTGGGCTGCAAAGCTAACAAGCTCATGAGATTTCCCTGAAAAGACAAGTGTGTTAGCTGCAGCGTGTAGCTGATTTTTTTGTGTGAAAAAATGAGTAGTTCTTTCCCATGATAATTGGATAATGATGTTTGGCATGTACTGAGTCTAGCTTTAACTGAAGGAATTAATGAGTTAACAGTGCATTACATGATAAAGCTGGCATTCCATTTCAATAATCCAACTTATGAATATTGACCATGAGTACCACTTTGTTTTCATAAACTAAATTTTAAGTCATACATCTTGATTTCAATTTATGTTCGAAAGAACCTGTAAACTAGTAGTTCATCCCCTAAAGGTTAAACAAGGAAATTGGTACAATAAGAGCTTCAGTACGACTAAAACTCCAGGTGATACTTAATTTGGGCTAAAAAAGAACCCCCTTAGGAGATTCAGACACAAACTGTCAACCATGGAAATGCAATGGTTCCATTGAAAGGTTACATCGGTGTCTTTTAGTATGGGATACAGATGCTTTTGGCAAACTCAACATGGCCAAAGTTGGAGTAAACAATACTCAAGTGTAGAGTATCTAGAAAGCTCAAATGCTATTTCAAAGCAACTTAATGGTCACCATAGTCCCATGTAATCAACGAGTCAAAGCAATGTCACCATTGCGTGATGCCAGTTACTTTACCTGAGGAACTTTCCAGACTGCCCAAGTTTCCATCCTTGTGCAGCTTAAGAGAAAGCTCTTTGCCATGGAAATCAGAAACATTTAACTACATCGTAGCACAGAAAACATAAAGATGTCAACACTCATTGCAGAATATTAAGAACACACTTCTGGGTGGCAAGAAATCCAAGCTTACCTGATCTTTAGGCCACTGTATTAGCCAAAACTCGGTCGAGTCTGTTGGTGATATGTTAAGCATGGCTTCTTCTTTGACCTCCTCAAAAGCTGTTCCAGGCTCATAGCT
>OAMR01000135.1:1536755-1561768 GCA_900205405.1 Echinochloa crus-galli
AGTACTCAAAAGTTGTCTTCTCCAGCAACATATGTATATTTGAAGACTTATTTTCAGGATGCATGACAATGATAAGCAGGGTCCATGATTCAGTGACATAGTCTTCTCTTCTTTCCCTTCTACTTTGTATGAGCCACTACCACTACTTGTGCCACCACTCACACCTTTGGAAGAGCTTTGATGTGCACAGCGGAGCACCTCCGCACCTCAGGGCGGTGGCAAACGGATCAGTACGGCACGATGACCGGGTTCCGATGTCGGCTGGCGGGGCCGCATTGCGGTCAAAGCCGGCAAGTCAAGCATGGAACAGTGGCGAAGCGGGAGGAAGAGGGTGGTAATTGGATGACGTGGCCAATTTTAGGCTATAACCTATTTTGGCTAGTTGGATTGGTATATTTGGGTCAAGAAGAAAGAAATTTAGGTCATAAGCAAACCATATAGGTACGTTGTTGGAGCAGTTATTCTAATAGTTTTTAGGTATAGCAACTCAATTTAGGTAAGCTGTTGGAGATGCTCTACCAACCAATTATCTTATGTTTTAACAACATAACATATCCCAAAGTTTCTGCATCACAGTTGGTTTCCTTTACTAAATCTAGAGCTACAAGTGAATCATATCTCTGAATTTGACATTTGGAGATAAACTTTTCAAAGATGGGAACCATGTTCTTATTGTATTGTTAGCATTATTCACAAACCGCTAACTAATGTTTTAGCAAATGGCAATAAGTAATATCAAGGGCTTCTATCTAATGAGTGCTACCAACCCATCAAATGAAGTGTTAGTCATGGCCTGAAAAACTAACCCATTCAACGGAATATGAAGATATATAACAGCGCTTTAGCAAGATTCCTGTCTCCAGAAAGGGCCAAAAGAATGTGAAAATTTCCATACAACTAAAGCAATAAGTTAAATTCCACTATACCAGGTTTTATTTCTGATCCTGACGGTTGGAAGGCAGTTGCATCTGGCTGCTGGGCTGCAAAGCTAACAAGCTCATAAGATTTCCCTGAAAAGACAAGTGTGTTAGCTGCAGCGTGTAGCTGATTTTTTTGTGTGAAAAAATGAGTAGTTCTTTCCCATGATAATTGGATAATGATGTTTGGCATGTACTGAGTCTAGCTTTAACTGAAGGAATTAATGAGTTAACAGTGCATTACATGATAAAGCTGGCATTCCATTTCAATAATAGAACTTATGAATACTGACAACGAGTACCACTTTGTTTTCATAAACTAAATTTTAAGTCATCTTGATTTCAATTTATGTTCGAAAGAACCTGTAATAGTAGTTCATCCCCTAAAGGTTAAACAGGGAAAATGGTACAATAAGAACTTCAGTACCACTAAAACTTCAGGTGATGCTTAATTTGGGCTAAAAAAGAAACCCCTTAGGAGATTCAGACACAAACTGTTAGCCATGGAAATGCAATGGTTCCATTGAAAGGTTACATTGGTGTCTTTTAGTATGGGATACAGATGCTTTTGGCAAACTCAACATGGCCAAAGTTGGAGTAAACAATACTCAAGTGTAGAGTATCTAGAAAGCTCAAATGCTATTTCAAAGCAACTTAATGGTTACCATAGTCCCATGTAATCATCAATTCAAAGCAACGTCACTATTGCGTGATGCCAGTTACTTTACCTGAGGAACTTTCCAGATTGCCCAAGTTTCCATCCTTGTGCAGCTTAAGAGAAAGCTCTTTGCCATGGAAATCAGAAACATTAAACTGCAACGTAGCACAGAAAACATAGAGATATCAACAATCAGCATTGCAGAATATTAAGAACACACTTTTGGGGTGCAAGAGATCCAAGGTTACCAGATCTTTAGGCCACTGTATTAACCAAAACTCTGTTGAGTCTGTTGGTGATATGTTGAGCATGGCTTCTTCTTTGACCTCCTCAAAGGCTGTTCCAGGCTCATAGCTACAGCAGTTGATGCCAAGTTCAGATGCCAAAGAACAGAAACACAGCTAATACAAGGTGTGCTGCTGGAAGCATATACATGAATTCCATTCGTGGCAAGAAGAAGCAGGTGCATATCTACCATAAGTTATATTCAGAGCAGGCCTTGTTAAGCTTTACAGTGACATTAGCATTCCAGCTTAGCATTATTCCATTCAATTAAATGGCCAGAAAAAAAGGTTGTAACATGCAGCAAAACAACGCATTGCAATTATAATGTTCTCGCATTAAAATGACAACAGATGGCCCAACTTATAATTACTCAGAAAGCTGAGCATTCGAACCGTCCTAGTTCATACCAACTACACCATGGTAAGATCACAGATAAAACAAATAGAAGACGAGATCATACCGAACCATTGCTGCCACCTTCATCATCTCCACTGCGAACCAAGCCTCTTAGTTTTATCTTCCTTCAGTTGTAAGATTGATCTCGCGCAGTGAAGAACAAGAATCTGATCGAAACATGCATGGTGGATTACATTAGCAAGGGGGAATACCAAGCAGCAAAACAATATAAATATACTGAATTCAGGGAATGAAAAGGTTAGGATTTGATTGAACGATATCACAGCAACAGCAAGTGGGTAGAAGTTCCCCCGTTTAAGCAAGGACCAGTACAGTACCAGTACAGGCAGTGAAGAGGGAGAGGGAGACGCGCGCTCGACGAGGGAAGTCTCCGGTGGACGGGGTTGTGACCTTCTGTGCCCCGTCACCAGCGGTGTGTTCGTTGCCGCCGGCCGCCGGCGAAGAGGGCGACACAATCGTGGTGGCGGCGGCGGCGGTGGCGTCACAGTGAGAAACGGAAGGAGCGAGAGAGCAAGGATGACGAGAGAGAGAGAGAGAGAGGCTCACGAGGAAACCCTGAGTTGGGCTTCTGGGCTTCTACTATCCGTTCTGTCAAATCGCCCACAGGCCCATGCCTTGCCTCCGAGAGGTGTAATCGCATTAATTGGGCCGTAAGCCTCGTACGCTAAGTTGGGCTTCTGGGCTTCTACTATCCGTACGGTGTCCGACTGCGCGAGGGCGGGAGACGCGAGCGATGATGGGCTAGGATGAACCCGGCAGTGGCAGCCGCCGGCCAAAATTTTTCCGACGATGACGACGAAATTGATTCGAGGCTTGGAATCGAGGCTTGACGATAGCAAAGGTTTCAGATCCGGATCCAATCCGGTTGGAATTAGTAGTTGGGAATGAAGCAGGCCAACGACGGCCACACGAGCGGCGGCGGATGCTGACTGGGAAGCGCGAGGGGAGATAGAGATAGCAAGACGGGGAAAGTGATGATGGATCCCGGTCCCGGCTATGGGACCGACGAGCAAGATGGAATCATGGCCGGCTCGCTTCGGCACACGTGTTCTTGCGCCATCCAGGATGGCTCGATACACAGCATCCAGGGCTGTGTAACGGCAGAAGTACATGCCCGAATGCCTGATATATCCAGTATTGTTCCAACTAAAAATCGAGCTACTGTAATTTGAATTCAAACATGCGCATGTGCTGAACGGAAAACTCCGCTCTCGTTCTTTGTCTACGTCATACACATCACACATGGCACAAAGGTGGATACGCGTTTTGAGAACGCAAAGACTATCGCTAGTTGTTTATACGGTCAACTTTCGTTTTTTTTTTGCTTTATTAATTGTCCTATTTTTTTGGGTTGGGTGGGTGAATCATGAGTGCAGTTGGTTACAGTTTGTCTGATTCTCAGAAATTTCACTTTACAGGTTTGAGGAACTCGCTTTCAGCTTCAACGGTGGCAAAGCTTCAACCGTACTTTCCTACTGTCCTCTGCTATGCTAATGACAGTTACTGACCATCGACTCGATGGCAGTGTGCTAAATCACTAGGTGGTGCTGCATTTGCTTCGGGCTGCCTACTATCTGCAGAAGACAAGTTCAGACCATGAGGACATATCATAATGTTCAAATTAAACTGCCCTATGGGGACCATCTACTTCGAGGCCCCTAATACATTTCGTGAAATCGAGTCGTTCACGTACGAGGCCGCGTTGACGTAAGGTACTTGCGGGTCTCAACCAGTTACTGATAAATAATTTTATGTTCATTCTTTAATTTTTGTTGTTGACAAATGCAAGTCGCCTATACATTTTTCATCTTTGTTCTACAGATACAGCTTGCAACTAGAAACTATTAGGACAGATTACTAGTCTGGCCTAGAAGTCCTGCTTAAGGAGAAGACTACCAAAGCAATCTTCCTTGCACTAGAAACGGTGATCCAAATGCGATACGCCGGTACGACAGCTCTTTTGAATGATAGATTTTTCTTGCAATTGTTATGTTAGTTTATTAATTGTAAGACATTAACATGCGCAGTTTGTGTGTTTGCTCATTTTCATGCGCAATCCATGTCGAACCTACGTGTAATTACAATGTGAAATTGCTCTAGGTCGTTCAATAACAGTTCACCTAACTGGCCTCCTTTCATGAGAATAGTGAAGTAGTGAACCCTATCTTGCATAAGTCCTAGAGGTTTGCCTCCTGCTCGAGATAACTGTGTTTCCTTCCCCCTGTCTGCTAATGTGAGTACTTTTCTCTGATGACAACGATATTTTTTATCTTTCCGGCCTATTCTCTCTAACAAAGAATGCAACTCTTGTTTCTCAAGAAGACAAATAATTTTAAGTTTGATCAAATTTATACAATCAATCACTAACATTTATGTCTCTAAAAAGATTTACTATAAAAATACATTGCATAATTAATCTAATAATATTTATTTTATATTATAAATGTTAATGCTATTGTGTGTAAATTTGATAAAATTTAAAATTGTTTGATTTTGTTAAGGAACGAGAGTTGTATTTATTTTTGGGATGGAGGGAGTATTAACCTGCAAGATAATACTGCAGGCCTGATCAAGGTAGGGTATGCTCCTTTCCATGACTTGTCCCTGTGGCTGTAGGTCAAAGTGCAGCCTACCAAAATTAGAATTGCACTGTTCTCCATTTGCATCATAATGTATTGGTCCTGTGCAGCTGGACATCTTTAGCAAAAAAAAAGCACAACTTGTTATCTTACGTCCTCTTACATACAAATTTTCTTAACCTATCTTGCATCGTAGTTACAGTTGTTCTTGCTTCAGGGCCATGTTTGTTTGATTCCGAAAATTTATTTCGAAAGGAAATCTTACATACATGAAATATTAAATGAAGTCTATTTGCAAAACTTTTTTAGGGATGGATGTAACTTTACGCGACGAATCTAACGAGCCTAATTAGTCTATGTGTTGCTACAATAATCATCCTCTAATCGTGCGGTCAAAGGCCTCATTAGATAAGTCTCGCGAAATAGTCTAATATTGTAAAGGTAGTTTTGTAAACTGATTTTATTTAATACCCTTAATTATTGATCAAAGGGCCTGGCAAAAATTTTCCCATTCAAAGAAACACGGCCCAGATACACTTGTAGTGGCAGCATTCATAACACGGTCTCAAACGAGCTTCTGCGTGATGGCTCTTACTAGAGTTGGACCAAAAGCTCGAAACTCGTGAGCTGACTCAGCTCAGTCCTAACTCGGCTCGGCTTGATGTATTAAAAGCTTGAAACTCGTGAGCTGCTCGTGAGCCAAACAAGTTAGAAGTTCTAATAGACTACAGAGCAAATTACTAATCAGCTATAGCATGTGTATATTATTTATGTTGTTCAAGATGATCTTATTATTATATTTTATTATTATAGTATGTTAGAGTTGATCTTAGAAGTATTAAGATCATATAATTACTATATTTTTTATTTAATATATATTATTATAGTAATTTTCAATTTATCTCTAGCTCGCGAGCTTAACATGCCGAGCCGAGCCAGTATTTTTACTCGTTTTTGTTAACGAGCCAAGCCAAAATGAGCCAAGTCGGCTCGGCATCCACCCTAGCTCTAGCGGCACGCTATCCAACGGGAGCCTTGAAATGGCTGATAGAGCAAAGAAGACCGGAAAGGAAAATTGCTTCGATTAATGGCAGGAACAACAATCAAGTGCAGCAGCAGACTAATAGGCCGTAGATGAAATAACCACTGTAAATCTAAGGGTCCATTTGCTTCTCTTGCTAGCGCCTTGCCAGCGGAGGCGACCCGGATCAGCTCTCCCGATTGATCAAGGAAAATCTTGAACATGCACGCAACAAGGCAGCCGGCAAGAAGATCGGCTTTTTATTTAAATGAATTCCTTTTGACGAATTCTGTGTAAACATGGTAGAGATAAGATATAGGAGTATGTATTGGTTCCCCCACATAGAGAGATGGATATGCAAGGAAACTGAAATTCCTGGAAGTTACACGATGCTGTATTGGTCCGACAGCCATTATTTATTTTTACTCGACTCGACGACTCTGTGCGTGGGCGACAAGTTTCAAGTACGCTTTGGTATGGGGTAGATAAAGTGCGGAATAGCTATACCAACTTTGAATCTAATTCTTTTCTTAGCATTAGTATAACATAAAACAGGATCTTAGCTTAACCTAGATCATGATCAATCAATCTAATGTAGAAAACATTATGGTGTAACTCATACCGTCGTTAGTAGCCGCCATAGATGTGCTCCTGCCGTAGAGGAAGTAGTCGTACTTGTCGATGTAGGCGTGATGCTGAACGCCGAGTCAAGAACAGAAGCTGTTCTTGATCAGCAAGAGAAACTTGGCCCTGCCTCCACAACTCTGACTATATATTGAAGGGATTTAGACTTATTTTTCTCATCGTCAATAATTAGTAACTCGCCCCAAATTGAAACACCGATCGATTAGAGAGCTGAAGGAGTTAGGGCATGTACATTGGTGTCGTCTAATAGGCGGTCTCATGCAACTATACGTAATCTTGAGTCGACTTATCAGACAACCCGTACAATAGGTTGTTGATTTAATTGTCTCATGGTAATACAAAATCCCTTAATCTATGAAAAAATAAAGAAATATGATTGGTTGCATGGCAACAAAACTCGTACAATAGCGAGGGAGTTATCTCATAGTCCTAAAATTTAGCCATGAGACGGTTGTTTCGCGAAACAACGACCTCATTCTCTCACCTCGCTCTCTCTCCTCCACGTCATCAAAAATCCTACGTGGCTCTACATGAGATGATCTATGAGACCGCTTACGTGTAGCAATGTACCTGCCCTAGAATTTGGTTCCTCCACTGCAGTTGTTCTTTTTGTAAGAAAGAAAAACAGCTAGTGCTCTGCTTTCACCGTTGCAGAGAAAAAAAACATTTCCGTAAAAGATTTTCACCTAGTTGTTATTTGAAAGTGGATAACTGGATATCCTTTTAGGTTCAGCGAAGTGCATTCCCATATACACTTCTAGCACGTGTTTCAATTCAACATGTAAATGCACGTCTTTTTTGGATGATTCGTGGAAAGACGTGTTGTACCTTAAAACGTTTTAAATGTAATAACGCTTCAAGGAATACTACATAACCTTGCATTGCTTTCTAGGGGTGTTTAGTTCCTGAAAAGAAAGTGAAAAAGTCACATCGGAAACTGTAGCGCACTGTAGCACTTTTTGTTTGTTTGTGGTAAACATTGTCCTACCATGACTTAACTAGGTTCAAAAGATTCGTCTCGTCGTGTACATCAAAACCATGCAACTAGTTTTTTTTATTTATCAACGTTTAGTACTCCATGCATGAGGATAGAGATTTGATGTGATAGGTGAATAGTGAAGTTTGGAGAGAGAAATTTTGGAAAGTAAACACAACCCTAGATGTAATGAGCAGGGCAAACTATATATTCCCTCCATTATTAAATGTAACATGCTCTAGTTTTCTCACAAATCAAACTTTTGAAATTTTAACCAAATCTATAGAAAAATATATTAACACCTATAATACCAATTATTTTTTTTGCGGGTACCTATAATACCAATTAATTGCACCATCAGATCACATTTCATGATAAATATAATCAAACTAATATTGTAGGTGTCTATTTATTTTCTTATGAAATAAAAAATTAGAAAATTTTAATTTAATATAAAATTAAATACCTTATATTTTAGAACGGAATGAACATCATATATAAAGAAATTTTTATTCCCATAACACCTGCATTTTGTCTCTTTCGATTAAAGAACTAGATTCTAATTCTATCAATTTGCATTTGTCTTCTAAGTATAACCACCGGTTGATTATTCCACCTGTCACCACGATCATTTCCAGTGACAACCCTGGTAGTCATCTTCTTGCCAAATCAGCCATCCCCTCCTATATAAGTAAGTCTTACTGTAACAGGTTATCTTACATGACTGATCCTTTTGTGCAGAAAAGGACCTTCAAAAGATTTTTTTGTTAAATATTAAAGCCCCGCTATTTATATGTAAACAAACTCAGATCTGGTCCTGTGTGGAAAGTTTCTACGTCGCTGTGTCGAGCAACGAAGCATGTGCTTCCATGGGAAAACAAATATCTTTCAAACTGGGCAGATGATACAGCAGTTGATGTCCTATTCTAGGAAAATAAAAATAAGTCGAAGGTTTATCCTCTCTTCATCTACTGGTAGAAGAAAAGTGTAAAAAGAAACGCGGTCCAATTGGCCCCGCTACAGCCTGGAGGAGGAGGAGTGACGGAGGATGGAGATCGACGAGGCGGTGCGCGGGTGCAGCGACCACCGCATGCGCACCAAGTACGGCAACGCCGTCTACGTCGTCCAGCGGGCCTTCGCGCTGTACCCGTAAGCTCTTCACCTCTTGAGACGGGGCGGGCGGATAGGACTAGTGGCGGCGGCGGAGGGGGGTGTGCTTGTTCCGCGACGATCCAGTGGGGGCGGGGAGCTCGAGATTCAGGGCGCGGGGGAGCTCGCCGCGCGTGCGATCGGGCCGGGTTCTGGGTCGCGCGCGCTGCCGCGGAGCTTGCGATGGCCCGCCGTTTGGGTCGGCTGATTCGGCAGAGGATAGGGGCGGGTTCGGATTTGGGGAGGGAGGCGAAGGGGGATAGGCCCGCGGGAACACACAGTTGACGCGCGCGTGCTGACGGAGTAGATCTCAAACTGCCTAAGCTGCAGCCGTTGGAGTCCAACGCGCAGGCTGCCTCTATGTCCCTGTTTGTCTGCTTATGCTCCCCCGCTGCAGCAACGAAATAGTACCTATCGGGCATAGGTTGCTTAATCAATTGCACAATCGTTGTGCCTGATTGCTCAACATACAACTACTGCGATCGCAAGACAACCTAAACTGGTGCCGATGGTAGCAGATAATTGTATACAATTGGCTTTTGGCTTTAGTCGCAAACTTCTAGATTAGTTGCCTTACACCACTTGTTGAAGTGGACGATTCCCGTCCATCCTGAAACACCAGGAAGTAGGTACATTGCTTTTGTTGCAGTTTGCTTAGGTTGTTCTGGCTGTTCTTTGGCCCATTCCGAGGATCAAAGCGTGTAGAAATAATTTTGTGCGGTGTAATGCTGTTAACAGTTTTGTAGTTATCACTTAAGTTGCTAAGAGGAACGGTAATCAAGCCAAAATGCGCCCTCAGGGGGTAAAACCCATGATGCAGGTCTATGATTAATCTTAACCTGAAGCTGTTATTCTTGTGTGCAATTTTCTTAAAATATTCCTTCCAACTATATCTATGCTCAATCTGTGGGTAATCAATTCGGCACTTCATTCTGTTTTGGGCATTGCACATATGGTACAATTTAGATGCACCCAAGATGTTACAGTAATTTCTGTGTCTAATTGATCGCGGATGTTGGTGGCTGATTGAATGCCAAGACCATAGATTAGGAGTATCATTGCTGTCTAACTCTCATTAGTTTCAATTTTCAGGTTTGAGGAAGTTGCCTTCAGCTTTAACGGTGGGAAGGATTCAACTGTAAATATCTTAATGTTCTCTTTTTCTCATCCTATTTTTGCATGTTGGATGTCAATTAATATCTCTTAGAATCTTGACATGATGCCAATGTCATGTGTTGATAGGTGCTCCTGCATTTGATTCGAGCTGGTTACTACCTCTACAAGAAGGATTGTAGTGATGCAACACAAATGGATGCTATTAAAAACTGTCCACTGCGTACCATCTATTTTGAGACCCCTTGTGCTTTCCCTGAAATTAACTCATTCACTTATGAGACTGTCTCAACGTAAGAGCTGGTTAATATTTTCTTAATTTTACCCTTATTAGTCTATCCACTATCTTGAGAAGCCAAATTGAATATTCTTTGTTTTATTATCTCAACACTCCACAGTTATGGGTTACCACTGGAAACTATCCATTCAGATTTCAAGTCTGGTTTAGAAGGCTTATTGAAAGAGAAACCAACCAAAGCAATTTTCATTGGCACAAGAATTGGTGATCCAAATGCGGTGATTGTCTTTTGCCATTGCTCATTTGTTCTTCACAAACCCTTTCACTTATTATGTGCAATTATTATACCCATGGCATTCACAGTTTCGGTATCTGCACGGACATTTGAGTGAACACAATTTTGAAATTATAGGTTGGTCAAGAACAGTTCTCTCCTAGTTCACCTGGCTGGCCTCCTTTTATGAGGGTGAATCCTATCTTGGATTGGTCATACAGGTTTTTCCTTGATCATGTAACAAATCAAGCATTGCATTTTCTATTATTCTCATTCAGATGCTAAGGAGCATTATTTTGTGTGCCAGGGATGTTTGGTCTTTTCTCTTAACATGTAAGGTCAAATACTGCAGCCTATATGATCAAGGGTAGGCTCTTATCTTATGTCAAAAAACTTTCATTTCTAATTGCCTGTATGCATAACCTCTTGATACCTCTAGGGTCAAAAGTGCTTTGCCATGCCATTGGTTAAAAAAACATTCTCTAAAAGGGAATTTTCCCTTATTTCTTTGGATGAGCAGTTTTGTTACCTTGTATTCTGGATTTTAGTTCACTTTGTGAATCCAGTGCAGAAGTATTCTGGTCTTTCATATTAACTTTCCTATATGATTTACATACTTTCATCTACCCTGATTTCAGGTATACTTCCATTGGGAGCATACATGATACTGTTCCAAATGCACTTCTAAGTAATTCATCAACTGAGAAAAGCTTCAGACCAGCATACATGCTAACAGATGGAAGGCTTGAAAGAGCTGGTAGAACAAAAAAGACTAATCACAAAATAGAAATGAATTCTGTTGCAAGCAATGGCATGAACAATATTGAGGGAGAACAGATGATCTCACGTGCAGCTTCAATCATTGTAGTTGGTGATGAAATACTGTGAGTGATCCCTTCTAGCTATCATGTTGGATGTAACTATGTTATGCTTCAGGTTCTTACTTTTGGAGTTTTTTTTTCTTGGTAGCAATGGAATCTGTTGTCTTTTTTCTTTCTATTTCCTTGAACTTTATATCACAGCTCTGCAAATTCTTTTCACCTTTGGTATTGATTTTTTGATGAATGATTGAATTATATCGATTGATAGTCTGGATACTGCATAGTAGAGAAGAAAAGTGTAGCCAGGCATTCCAAAGCTGAGATATACATTGTGTTATTGGATTTATTTAATGCTGCCAGAAAACTTATGTTGCTGCATTATATTTTGTTGCATTTCGTGAAAATCCATTTTATTTCATTGATGGATAACCAGACCTGGATCTCTTAGCGGAAATTTTCTCCTTTTTAATCCTTTTTTTAACATCTAGCCTTGCCTATCAATTTTGGTTCTTCAGATTTGGCACAACTGAGGATAAACTAGGATCAGCCTTGTGCAAGAAGCTTCATGCAATTGGCTGGCGGGTTTCTCATGTAGCAGTTGTTCGCAATGAGGTAACATATTTTACTTATTGGAATAGTTGCAGTAGAGTGTGTGTGGGTGTGTGTTGGGTCTCTGTATGACTCTCTTCTTCTATTAATACAATGATGCACAGTTCTCCTGCGTATTCGAGAAAAAAAAATTGCGTTCCTGCTCATATTGCCTTAAATAGATGTTGCGGTTTTGTTCTAAAATATTATATTTAGCTGCCACTGCTATGTCATCTTCCAGGCATGTAATTTTTGACAGAATATTGTTTGTGTTTCTTGCAGATTGATTCTGTTGCTGAAGAAGTTGAACGCTGTAAATCCATGGATGACATGGTTAGTGTCTATAGGCTTTTAATTGTATGAAGTTTTCGAGTTAGTTGTGTAATGAAATTATATTGTATTTAAGGTGTTTATTTTTGGAGGACTTGGGCCTCTACATTCAGACGTTTCTTTGGCTGGTGTCGCGAAAGCATTTGGAGTTCGTCTGGTGCGTCCAATATCATTTTCTTGCTGCGAAAATGGCCTTTTCTAGTGTTTCTTCATGTCCGACCTTTTCCATATAACTTCTTGCTATCATTATATTGTTCAGTTTATTTTCTGCCTTCCTTTTGTTCTACAATGAAGAAAAGCTTTTGCATTGACCTATAGTGTTGCGTTATTGTCACAAGAAAACCATGTTGTGACTGTAACTGTATTATGAAATGTAGAAAACTTCTGAGTCGCATAACTGTGAATTCTTGTAAACTTGGTAAGGTGCCATTTCCTAGTATCAAGTTATCAACTTATCTCTGCCTTTCACTAGCATAGGCTCCTGATGAAGAGTTTGAGGATTATCTTAGTCAACTCATGGGAAATAGTTACACTGGTGATCGAAATGAGGTATTTGGATTTCAAGTATTACATTTCTTGAATGTACATTGGCTTGCAATTGTGTGTGCTTATTCTAGCAAATTGCAATCTTTGTGAGCTAACTCTTTTTCTATTTCTTTCTCAGATGGCATTATTGCCAGAAGGTATTACTGAATTATTGCATCACAAAGCGCTACCATTACCCTTGGTATGTTCTGTAGTTTTGAGGCATTCACATGTGTTCTGGAGCGTAGTTCTTTTCGCGTTTCCTATGGACTTAGGTGCTATATATAATTCTGTGGCAGTACCGATTAAGTGCCTATGTTTTGAGGCATGCAAGAATGTAAAGTCTGCCATTTAACCCGTAACTGATAAGAAAATGCTTCAGATATCATTGAAGTGTTTTCACCGTGCACATTTTGAAAGATCCTAGTCAATTTTATTTGTATTTGGCTTATATATATATTTTTCCTTATGCAGATCAAGTGCAGAAATGTTGTCACTCTTGCTGCAACCAATGTGGATGAACTAGACATTGAATGGGATTGTCTTCTAGATACTCAGGAGAGTGGTTTAGTGCAGGCAAAACCTTTTGTGTCAAAGCATCTCAGCACTACGCTTTCAGATGTATGTCTCCTATGTCTCCCGTCCATGATGGATTTGCAAACTTGTCTCAAAGCTTATCCTTGGGAACACATGCCCAAGTTTTGTATTGAAATGACTGCTTCAAATCCAGCTGTTGAACTTTTTTTCATCATACTAGCCATTAAAGTAATTTTCCTTTTTAACATTTAAAGTTGAAAATTCAGATGTCTTCTATAGTCAATTCTTGTCTATCCTGATTTTGGTAGAGCATTACACCCATTACTGAATATTTTTGTTTGGCCAAACTATGCTCCGTTACCTTTTCGGGAATGAGAATACCCTATGATTTCAGATGGTACCTTCCAGGGGTTTATAACGGAATACTTTTTGAAATTATTATAAACGGAACACTGGCTATTTTGATAAATATTAGAGCCATGATTCATGAATTGCATTTCTGTTTAATTTGTATTCTCGTATTTCCACCAAATATTATCCTTCAATGCTTTACTTCCGAAATACATCATTAATTCATCACTTGTCTAATGTGAACTTACTTGCCGCATGCTTGTCAGGTTCAAATTGCCCCGGTCCTTGCAAAACTGTGCTTAGAGTTTTCAGATGTTTACATAGGTATGATTTCTCTAGGATCCCCTTATCTTTTTGTAGCTTATGTGCCCTTGTAATCCACTTGATGACACTTGATGATTGATATCGCATGCAGGGTGTCATCGGATATCTAGAGCTGGGCCTTTGGTTGTGAATCTTACTGGAAAGGTAGATGATGAATTCTATCAGCAGTAAAGATGACTACTTTCATCCCACAAATGTTTAAATACCAGTATATTTGTGAATTCCATTTATTTGCTACTACTCATTAAGGAGAATTCAGTCAATGCACGGTTTAAGTGCTCATATAAGGTAGCATTGCAGTACTGTACACGGTTACACTCGGTTTCTCTTGAAAGCAAAGCAATCTGTAAGCATCAGCTAATGAAAATATAGACATAACTGATAGCACAGAAGTACATTAACCTTCTGCTACTTTAAGGTTTACAGCAAGGCATTGCTTTCATGCCATACCATTTTTCTTAAATAATTTTTTTCTTCTTAATCTCAGGATAACCAGAGGGTAGAAGCGGCTGCAGAGAAGCTGAGAAGTAGCTTTGACGGACAATTTTTCCAAGTTGACAGTTGCAAATAATCTGTCAGCGTACACACTTCCATATTCTTGCTATATTCTTTCCGCCTGAAGCTCTGAGATTGTGCAGGACTAATGATGGTGCTCAACTGCCCTAAACCGACGTCCAAAATAAACCACCGAGGTGGTACTCTGAAGCTACAAATATTATTTACGACACATAGGAATTTTGTACTAGATATTGGTAACTGGCTGGGTTCTGAGTCCTTTAACTAGCATAACATTGTAGCCATGCCCAGCAAATATTTTGATCGGGTGAAGAGCCCATAATCAATGTTTGAAATCGATTTATCTATACCATAATTTATAGATCTTTACTGTTCGATCTCCGTGGCTTCAGTTGCTTGATCTGTTGGTACTTGTTCCTGATGCAAATATTGATGTTGAAATTTTGTGTTATATTTTTCCTGGGAGTGTAAGATGAAGATGACCACTTTTGAGATAGTGTGATACAAATTCATGATACCCCTGGATCATTAGCCACCACAGTCAGCAGTATTGCTCTGCTTACTGTGCAATAAAATTGAACATAACTTGAGCAAGCTAGTTTGAATGTTCAAAGGAATGCAATAGTACGATACTAGCTAGAAGCATGCCACCCATGGGTACGTATGCAATGTCTGGATATATTAACTGTTATAAATGATTGAAACTATAACGATTGAAAGCATTTTTCTTGAAATATAACAATAACACTTTTGTGGAGGAAATCTTAATGTTCGATTTTTCGTAGTAGTAATTGTTGGGGTTTCATAAGTTGGACTTCCAATTTTAGTGTACCCGGCTTCCTAGCATGAATTCATAATTGGACTGGAACTGTGTTACTCGAGGCCCGAGGTATTGCTGCAACTGCGAGTAAAGAACCATGTATTGCTTAGGTGGTTAGTAAAAGTATAACATCTCTTATTGACGGGGACAAAACTCCGAAAATCATATGAATTTCGTACTACTAGTCTAATTCAGTGCTGTAGACATGTCCGCCTTTTGTTGTTAGGAAAGAATAGATGGTTATATTACTTCCTCCATCCTCCACCGTCGTTAGACTTGCAGTTATCGTACACACTCAAGTGAGTGCATAGAGCGACTCGTATCTATCTTTATATCGGACTCCTTTATATCTTACCTTCATTTAATATTTATCGAAGGTGTAATATCACCATTACCGTGCTTATAACCACAAAAAAACTAATAAAATTTCTCAAATATTTTTCCAAAAAACCTAACAAAATACAATCAACGTGATAAGTTGTGAACATCAAACTCTTTGTATTCCTTGGAACAATTTTTGGGGGGCACTTGGAGTAGTAACTATCTAGGGCTCCCATTGATTAAAAAAAATATAAGCCATATTTCTATTTAGAAAAATCAAACTTTATATATGTTGATAAAAGTTAGTCAAACTATAAGTATGTCCTGTATCAAAGTTTGTAATTATATTCATTTAAAATCCTTTCGCACTATATTAGCTTTATACCAATAAATGGTACATATCTTGTATGAAAACAATATTTGAAGTCAACTTTAAGGACTGAATCAAAATAAAATAGTAAAAATTGGGTACAATATACTTTGATTCGGTGTCCTAGGGCAAAATTTCACACTAAAAACGCTAGAATTGGCTGTAGGACACCGATTTCTTTGGTGTAGGACATCACCTAGTGTCCTACGACAAATTTTGTTGTTTTTAGGTGTGAAACAACATATATATCCTATAAAATCAGAATATTATGTAGCAAAAATTGCCAATAAAACACGTCCATTATTCTTCCACAAAGGAGTGACTTACAATTAGAGAATAACGCAGGGTCCCAAATGAAAAAACGCAACCATCACGAAAACGATAGGATTTCAATAAAAAAAACAGATTAGCAGGAGGAGCGCCTCCGCAGTCCGCACCGGCTAGCCCAAAACTAGCCGAGAGAGAGCGGCCGTCTCGATTCAAAATCCCGCCCACTCTCTCACTCCCCATCTCCTCTTCCTCCCCCCGTTTCTTCCACCGCTTCGCCCTCCCGAATCTCAAACCCCAATCAAACCTCACCGGCGGCAAGAGGGGGACCCCCGCGTCCGCCTCCTCCTCCACCCCCGCCATGAACAACTTCCACGTCTACGAGGCCATCGGCCGCGGCAAGCACTCGGTAACCCTCCCTCACTTTCCCTCCCCCGCTCTGCTCCTGGGGATTTCAGTTCCGCTCCTCCCTCCCGGCTCTCGCCCTGGATCCGCCAGGATCAGGGTGGCTCAGGTTCTAGCGCGAGCGATTTCTGATTTTCCGGTGTTTTTTTTGGTCGGTTGCGTGATTTGGTGCTGGTGGCTGTGCGGAGCGAAGACGGTGTATAAGGGGCGGAAGAAGAAGACCATCGAGTACTTCGCCGTCAAGAGCGTCGACAAGTCGCAGCGCTCCAAGGTCCTCAACGAGGTGAGCTCGCTTATTCCCCGCTTGCGTCGTGAATCACCGTTAGTTGAATCGCTAGATCTTCGGTTTATGTGGTTGTAGGCTGTTAATTTTTCTCCAGGGCAAGGTGTGGCCTGCTTAGCTATAAGGATTTGTTTAAGTTTCGTTGTCTATGTAGATTGCAGAACTATATATTTTGGAGCACTTGCCAAACCTTAGATTACTGGCAGTAAGGCTTATTGATTTAAATTCCAGTGGTTGATTACAGATAAAATGCCCATGGAAGATATGTTACAGTAATACAGTCATCGCTTGTTTATTATGCTTCTGTGTCATAATAGAGCATATTGTTTCTTGTTTATGAAGAAGAATACATTTTATGACACCTGTTTTCCTCTGGATGCCCCTTTGGGCAAGCACTTAACAGTGAAGGTTCAGAATGTAGTAATTGTTGCTGGGGAAGAGGTCATATTGCCATGCTTTAGTTTTAGATTGGGAATGCATTTCTGGGAGCATGATTGTACAACTATTAAACAGGCATAAGGGATGCCTGTTGTTTCTCTGTCAAGTTCTGTTCCTTTGTACTAATTGTGCTTTTTAACTTATCTTTGCAGGTTCGGATGCTCCATTCTTTAGACCATGCCAATGTCCTGAAATTTTACTCTTGGTAAGGTTCTTAGGTACTCCCTGGTTGATTTGGCTGTGTGATAACATCTTCTAGTTTGCTAATAGGTTGAGGATATCCTTGTTCCTCTGCATACCATACTTACACATTGCTTGTCTTCCCAGGTATGAGACCTCCGCACATTTCTGGTTAGTGTTGGAGTACTGTGTTGGTGGAGACCTGAAGGGCTTGCTTGAGCAGGTACCTTGCTCGTCCATTTAGTTACTGTTTGCAGTTTTCTCTAGTTCTAGAAGGCTATATGCATCAATGTATTATGTACTAAATATACCTGCATCATTGTATTATGTATGTAGATATGTATGCTAGACTGCTAGAGAGTTAACTAAGTTGAAAAAAAAATAGAAATAGAACTTAAGATGCTAGAGAGTTAATGGCAGCTGTGTTATCTATTTTATGCTATGTATCTGTAATTCTGTATGCTTAAAAATTTGTGAACAATTTGTTTAAGTTAGCAAGTATAGGCAATAAACATCAATGTATTATGTATGTAGATATGTGGCTAGAGAGTTAACTAAGTTGGGAAAAAATATTTCAAGTGACATTCAGCAGACCATACATATGTAGATGTATCTTACATGGTACAATTTTTTTTCATAGGTATAAATTCCACATGAAACATTATGCCGTACTCCCTCCGTTCCAAACTGTAGTTCGTGTTGGCTAGACACAGCGTATATATAGATACAGAGCAAAATCTATGTATCTAGAAAGCCAAAACGGCCTATAATTTGGAACAGAGGAAGTAGCTTGCATACCAGTGTTCAAGTGGGAAAATCCACATTATTGGTTTGCACTTTCTACTTGCAGTTGGGTACTTTAAAATAATACTCCCTTCATTTTTAAATATATGACGTTTAGGACAAGCTAATTAGGACATGCCAAGAATTGATTATGTTTCAATGCAGGATAAGAAGCTTCCTGAAAATTCTATACATGACCTGGCTTACGATCTCGTCAAAGCTCTTCAGTAAAGTTCTTTAGTGACCTTTTATCATAATTTATTTCATATAATTGTTGAACTTTGATTTATTGGGATTGGGATCATGTTTGATAGGTTCTTGCATTCTCAAGGAATTATCTATTGTGATCTGAAGCCATCAAACATTCTACTTGATGAATTTGGGTGCATGAAGGTACTTACTGGACCACAGCAAAATTTATTTACTCCAGTATAAAAGGAGGGCACAATAACTCAAACCCAATAATATTGCCTCTTTTTCACTTTCTTGTTCCAGCTGTGTGATTTTGGATTAGCAAGGCGCTTAAAAGACATTGAGAAAACCAATCCTGGAGATGTAAGCATTCATTTTATTTTAATACAGAGACTCATTTCACCATGTTTTTGTATCCATTTGATTTTCTTTCCCTGGCCTTAATTTCTTCTGTCCTGTAGGTACCACAACCCATGAGGGGAACACCATGCTATATGGCACCTGAATTATTTCGAGAGGGAGGAGTCCACTCGTATGCTTCTGATTTCTGGGCACTTGGTTGTGTTTTGTATGAATGCTACACAGGAAGGCCCCCATTTGTGGGTAGAGAATTTACACAGTTAGTCAAATCCATAATTTCAGATCCTACACCACCTTTACCTGACAATCCATCAAGGTCCTTACAAAATCTGATTGATTGCTTACTCATGAAAGATCCGGCAGAAAGATTACAGTGGTCTGAATTGTGTGAGCACAACTTTTGGAGAACAAATATACCAATGATTCCTTTACCACCTCAGCCTGCTTTTGACAACATGGTTGACCTTTCTGCTACACCATATCTAGCTGAGAGAGTGACTCCATGTTCTGCAACTGGTTCTGAGCCAACTAACATCTTTGAAGCATTCTGGCACCCGACAGATCTTGCAGTTAAACCAGTTATGCCTAGTAGGAAAGCAGATAAAGCTGTGGACACGGTTCCCACACTTCCTTTTGAAGCTCTTACAGCATGCGATTATATTAAGTTACCACAGGAGCAGATGAATGCATTCAACAGTCAGATACTTCAGAGTTTAAGTGGAACTTTTCAGGTTTCAGAAAAACAAAATACCATCAGATACCTGGAGATGTTAAGCATGAACTCAGATGCTGCAAACAAAATAACAAATGGCCCAATTATGTTGCTACTTATAAAAATGCTTCGACTGTCAAAAACTGCAGTCTTGCGTGTCCAAATTGCCTCACTTATGGGATTGCTGATACGCTATTCCACTGCTCTTGATGTTGAGCTGGCAAGTTCAGGAATTTTCAATGCACTATCAGATGGGTTAAGGGATAAGCATGATAAACTCAGGAGATTCTGTATGGCAACACTAGGGGAGTTATTATTCTACATTTCTACCCAGTCTGATCAAGATACCAAAGAAATCAATGCCCAAGAATCCCCTTTGAAGGATAACAGGTCTGCAACTTCGTGGCAGGTCAGAACTGAAAATAAGTAGCATGTTATGTTTTTTGGTTTGTTTAGTCAAATTTATTGTATGTCATATCATGTACTCAAAACAAGTAGTGGGTGGTCTATACCTATGTGCAGGGTTATATTGTATGAAGCAACTACATAGATCTTTTAGTTCATGTAGTTTGATGTGTCCATCAAAGTACATAAGCACATGAAGAAGCCTTTTGCATGAACCTCTTAATGTTTTAACCCTTAATTTACTTGGGAGTTAAATTTTACAGGTTCCTAGTGCCGTAATAGCGCTGGTGTCATCTATCTTGCGGAAGGGCGAAGATGATTTAGCTCAGTTATATGCCTTACGAACAATTGATAACATATGTAGTCAAGGAACAGAATGGACATCCCGCTTTGCTTCCCAGGATGCGATTGGTCACTTGTGCTACATCTATAAAGCAACTGGAAAGCAGGAGAGTACAAGGCTGATTGCAGGATCTTGTTTGGCCCGCCTCTCTCGCTTCACTCCATCATGTATTCATTTAATCCTGGAGAGGATATCATTCAAGGATATTGCATCCACACTCATCAAGGGAAATCCACGTGAACAGCAGATTAGTCTCAATATCCTCAATTCGGCATTAGTTAACAGTCATACTGTAACAAACATGAACCGTTATATTCTTTCATTATCAGATGACAAACAATTGGTCCCTGGGCTCATTTCTCTGATAGAACAGGGAACTGATGTTCTACGGGGGAAAGCCCTTTTGTTTGTTGCTCTACTTTGCAAAAACAGTCGAAGGTGGCTTCCTCACTTCTTTTGCAATGCAAAATTAATATCAGCAGTTGATAGATTGGGAAAGGAGAAGGAGGGTTTCATTCATCAATGTACAGAAGCATTTGTGCAGTTGGTCACCTCTTTGGTCCCTGCTATTCTTGACACCGTCTGCAGTGATATACAGCAGGTTATGTCTGGCAAACGCCATGGACCCGTTACTCCTTTATCTGGGCGGGCTCATCCAAAGAGCACAATTCATCTGTTTCCAGTTATTCTTCATCTTCTGGGAAGTGCATCCTTCAGGCATAGAGTTGTGACAAGTCATGTATTGCTTCAGCTGGCAAATCTTATTAAGATTTTGGAGGCACCGTTTCAGGTATGATTGTTGTGAACTATACAGATTATGGATATTACATCCTGATGAGTATATAGAGATTGCATTCATCATATAACTGCAACTTTGGTGCTATGTTGCCTTAACAATGTATCATACTGCACAATCTATTTGCTGTACAGATCTTTGCCTTGTGGGGTTATTTATGTCCATCTTTTTGTGCTTTCAGGCTAGGGATGATTTCCAGATGACATTGCTGCGAGTTCTTGAGGCTGCTACAGAGGAGCCTTCTGTTATACTCGATGAGCACAAAATATTCACCAGCCGCATCATTCCAAGCTTATCCATCTTATACAAGGGCAATAAAGACGGTGATGCCAGATTTCTGTGTTTGAAGATACTCTCTGATGTGATGATTGTCATCTTCAGTGACTCTTCGTTAACTGCTGACGAACAAACAATGAGTGATTTGAAATCGATCTCTCAGAAGCATTTTCTGCCACTGTACCCTTCTTTTGCGGAGGATGAAGATCCCATACCCATATATGCACAGAAACTGCTAGTAATGCTAATGGAACATGATTGTGTGAAAGTCTCTGATATTCTGCACAAAGCAACAGTATCCCAGTGCTTTGAATTTTTACTAGGAGATCTGTCAAATGCAAATGTAAGCAATGTCAAGCTTTGCTTTGCCTTGGCATCTGCTCCTGAGATGGACACCCATATTCTTTCTCAGCTTCAAGTTGTTCGAAGAATAGGGAATCTACTTGAGTTTGTTGCTGCAAAAGACATGGATGATTTCCTTGAACCAACCCTGGACCTTTGCAGAGCTTTCATTATCCGTGGCACTGGCAGCAACAGAAGCATCACCCTCTCCAAAAACCCAGCACTCCTTGTTGACAGTGCCTTCAGCATGAGCATTGCTGTTGATCAACAAACTTGCGTCATGGATATATGCGACTTTGGTGGCAACATGGGTATTTTTCTTGAGCTAGCTGGCAATTCAAATCCACAGATAAGTGATCTAGCATCAGATTGTGTGGTGTTGTTACTCAAGGCAGCACCTCGAGAGGCTACAGTGGGCTTGTTGACTAATCTTCCTAAATTGAGTGCTGTCATGGACTTGCTGAAGCATGATAGCGGCCTAAGGCTGACTCGCTTACTATATGGCCTAGCCTTCTCATGTAGACAATATCTAGCCCAGGGAATGATCCTGTCAATATCAGTATCGGCTCTGATGCGAATTGAAGCACTTGTTTCAGCTTTCAAGGGCTCCAATGATAACCTTCTTTCTGATGCTGCTGCTTATTTGGGTGCAGAACTGCAGCGTTTACCTCGCTGTGGTTGAGCTGCAAGGGGGCAGACTGGCTGCTATTGTACAAGTGATCTTAATAGGATGCCCTTATATTCCTTAACCCATCATGCACCATGCACATGAGCTGAGCAAGTGAGCAGGACCTCAAGGTATTTTACATCAGTGGCCATCTGGTTGATCTCAATTGCCATGACTGCCGATCGGTACCTTCGCTCATTGATGTGCAGGATGTCTTATGTCATCATTTATGTGCGATCCTGGGATGCTGTATATGGTACTTTTGACATATATATCTGGAAGGTGGCAAGAAGGAAATATTCATTTCCTCGCCAACTTTGGTTGGCAGTTACTTTTCAGTTTAATGTAATTCTGTGGTATCTGTAATTTCTGTGAGAATACTGTAGTCCAATATCTTCATGTGTACATCATCGATAAACGCCAGTTAAGTTTCATGATTGTTAAAAAGTTCCCTGGCCCCTGAATCTTGGTACTACCTGTGTAGCTTACTTTTACCATAGTGATAAGTTGGCCCATTTTAAAGCAGTTTCCCATCTTTGGTGCAAAGTAGTGTTAACAGCCTAATTTCTACAATAGTGACATTTTTTTCTTGGAATCTTTCCGTGAGTCATGTAATTCTTGATCGTTTAGTCATCTGCTTTGCATTTGAGGGTTCACTGCGATGAGACTTGTAAAGACTTTGAAAGTAATTTTTTGCAGAAATGCTTTTCTGTGCTTGCATCTTCAATCTTCATTGGCAGAAGGAACCACTGAGATCAGCAGGCTGAGACGAAGATTTCGTTTTCATGTTTTGTCACCGTTGGGTGCTGTGTGTGGTTGGCTGCGCTGGGTCCGGCCATGACCTGATCATATGCTTCTGGTCTTTATTATTTCCGCGAGGAGATTAGTATAGACTCTCTTCATGCACTGTCTGTCACGACTTGTAAATAGACTTCAGAGAGAAACTTACTCGAGTGTGTTGTCTGTTTCCTTTCGTGGTTTTCCTTGGAATTGGCCCTTGAGAACGACCTGTCTATGGCTGTGCACTGTTTTGTGGCCCAGGAATTTTCCATCCATTAAAATTGTTGTGTAATTTAAACTATTGTCCTTTGATTGTGTAGTCGGTCAAAATTCGAAGAGTCGGCAGTAGTATTGTGTACTTGGTCAAAATTCGAAGAGTCGACAGTTGAAATGCTGCAGTTACATTATTAAGTTTTGAAAAGTACTAAGCAACAACAGGTAGTGGCAGTTCGGTGTGGCCTATACAGGCACCTAACTTTTTTGGACGAGACACCGATTGCTATCCAAAAAGTGTACCGAGTGTCCGTGCTTTTGTACGTTTTCGTTCAAGAAAACTAGACTATTCTAATTGTAGCTCGGTACATGTTTGTGCAAAGTTACATTTTTCGTAACAACGCGTGGGATTCAATATAAAATCCCTCCCCTGTCAAGAGAAACATGGAAAAAATCTACGACACTTGCTTGCTGAGGCTAGATGATAATGATGTAGACCAATCAAAAGATTTACATTTTTTTTTAGAAAAATACAACTGATGTATGTTGATGTCAAATTGGGGATGCAAATGGTGTGATAATGCACCGGATCTCTTCAAACGGCTGCTGCAACTTGCAGCCGCACGTTGAACTTTGAACTGGCCGCTACTTCAGAAGGAAAAAATTAATTCTTATTGACAATACCTAAATACAAAGTTCATTTTCATATAATCGTACGAGACGCGTGCATGGTACACGGTTCGGTACCTCATCTAAGCGCCCGTATAAGTAAGTCCTCCCGTCTCTTTTATCGCTTCAAAGAAAAAAGATTTCACAGTGGCAGAGCAGTTGACCCAGAGAGACAGAGACTTCACCTGCTTATAACAAGAACGCGTCCACTCATGCGTTCTGCAAAGAGGCCAGCGGCTCTTGCAATCGCCATTAACCAAATCATCAGCCGGCTGCGACTGCAAGCATGGGGAAGGTGTGCCTGCTCCCCGTCGACGAGAACATGCTCATCGCGCTGGCCTTCGTCACCGTCGTCGTCTTGCTGTTCATCGCCCTCCTGCAGCCCCCGCCGCGCCGCCGCGGCTTCTTCTGAAGAACACGGCGAGCCTGGGCAGCCATGGCGTCGGTCCGAGTCCCCAGCTCTCTTTCTCTGTGATGTGCGTACATATAATTGGACAACTGGTGCAGTTCGAGGTGATTTTGTACTTACTAGTAGCATCCGTTACTCTGTAGCCGTTATGGATTATGCAGTTTTGTGTATGGGCTTTAGCTCTTGTACAATTCGTATCTGAACTTGTTACCAGAGTTTCCCTGCTGTTGTCGCTGATTCATATTTGCTTACGCACATATTGCTTTGAGCGAATGTCATACATTATCCTGTTCCAGTTTCCAGATATGAAATGCAGATGTTGGTCAGGGACCTGAAGCCTGAACGAGGCGCCAAATATTGCTGAGGATTTTTGCTTGATCGGTCATGATTCATGAACCACCTGTATTGCTTAATGCGTCCATGGATCTTGCCATTACTTGCCTATAGCTTAACCAGCTGAAAAAAATTCAGGGCAAGTTCCTGTATGACAGAAATCATGATCATAGTAACCAGGAACATATGTTCGTTGTCCCTAGGAACAATCTCGGTCCAGTCTTCTCGAAACTTTTCACGAGCAGCTTCATTGGCTGATGATCATGAACGACGGAAGCTCCACAGCAATACGCGTCAATCAGTAGGGAAAACAAATTCAGTACAAATTTCAGAAAATAGAAAAGGAATAAGTATGCTGTATATACGGAGCTCAAAACGAAATTTT
>OAMR01000135.1:1572994-1584753 GCA_900205405.1 Echinochloa crus-galli
ACTCAAACCGGTCTGACCGGTTTGACAAACCGGTCAGACCGGTTTATCCGGGTGACTGCCAATTTTGGCTGTCAACACATGCCCCCCCTGCGTTTTTAGTGAACTTGAGAACTAAAAAGCAATATACAAATGATTACAACTTAGGAGCTAAAATTTATGCTAAGGGCGATATCAAAAATCTATCGGCCATTAATCTTTATGCGTCTTGCCAAACACTTGGATAGAATTTCTTCAAATATCTTCCATTGATAGCTCTAGGTAAATGATCTCCTTGCAATGTCTCCAGCATATAAGAATTCCCAAAAATTATTTTGACAACTCTATATGGTCCTTCCCAACTCGGTGACCACTTCCCGAACTTGTTGCTTTTTGTTCCAATAGGCAAGATCGTCTTCCAAACAAGCTCACCAATCTGAAAATATTTCCCTCGCACCTTCTTATTGTAAGCTTTAGCAACCCGAAGCTTGTCTTTTTCAATCTCCTTCAAAGCCTTCAATCGCTTGTCAGTTACTTCGTCAATGTTATCCATCATTAAATTATGATAATCAACGGCATCAAGGTCATTTTGCTTAGCCAACCTATAAGCATCCAGATTCACCTCAACAGGTAAAACAGCCTCTTGACCATACACAAGCTCAAAAGGAGTAACTTTAGTAGCACCATGTCTAGATATACGATGAGCCCACAACGCTTCGGATAAAACTTCATGCCATCTCTTAGGACTTTCTTCTATCTTTTTCTTGATTAATTTGATCAAAACTTTATTACCTGTCTCTTATACACATCTCCCCTTCTCATCCCTTTCTGCGTGTCACTGGTGTCCATTATCCCGATGCTAAGACATTAGAGTTAACCCAGACCTTCCAGTGCTGGCTCTTTCTGTTGTCAAAGTTTGAGGGATACCGAATCTATGAATAATATTTTGTGTAATAAACTCAATTACCTCTCTATGTGTCATATTCTTCAAAGGAATCGCTTCGGTCCACTTGGTGAAATAATCCGTAGCAACCAACACAAAACGATGCCCTTTTGACGATGGAGGATTAATTTGTCCAATAAAATCCAACCCCCAACCCCCAACCCCGGAACGGCCATGGCTTGATAATAGGATGCATCAATGCGGCAGGAACAAGTTGCAAATTTCCAAACTTCTGACATTCCTCACATCATTTGTAATATTTGAAACAATCCGCCATCATAGAAGGCCAATAAAAACCGGCTCGTCTAAGTAACCACTTCATCTTTAGAGCCGACTGGCACAGGTTATGAGAAGTCATTATTCATGAACTTCTCCCATGGCAACTTTGGCCTGATCTGATCCTAAACACTTTAAAAGCAAATCTTCGGCGGTTCGACGATAAAGTTCATCATTAAGCAATATATATTTAAATGACAATCGCCGAATATTTCTTGTTGCACCACGACCAGGATCTTTTAAATACTCAATAATAGGTACTCTCCAGTCTTGATCTTCATCCTTGAAATTATTAGCATCATCCAAGGGATTTTTGCCACTGTCAGGAGACGAAGCGGTCAGACCGGTTTCCAAACCGGTCAGACCGGTTTCTTCCAATCGGTTTGAAAACTCAAAAACGGCGCCACTTGGAGAAATCAAAACAGCACCAATTCCTTGCCCATCATTGCAAACCGATCCATCAAAGTATAGCTTCCATGGTGTACAAGTAACATAACCGACGTCGAACTCACAAGAATCATTAATTCGATGTTCAACAATAAAATCGGCTACAATTTGACCTCTCATTGATTTCAAAGGTTCACAAGTCAAATCATACTCAACCAAAGCATAAGCCCACTTGCCGACTCTTCCACTAGATATCGGCTTTTGCAACATATGTTTAATCACATCGGTTTGACACAACACGATGCAAGTACTAGATAGTAGATAATGCCGCAATTGAGTACAAGCATGATACAAGGATAAACATAGCTTCTCAATGAAAGTATACCTTGTTTCTGCATCGATGAGCCGTCGGCTTACATAAGCAATCACATACTCCTTATCGCCGATTTCTTGAGTCAAAACAGCTCCAATAGTTCTATCTTCAGCCGCCACATAAAGTCTGAATGGAACTCCTCGCTTAGGCGCCCTAAGCACCGGTGGTGAAGACAAGTACTCTTTGATTTTATCAAAAGCTTCTTGCTGTTTTGCCCCCCAAGTAAAATCGGCTTCATTCTTTAGCCGAAGTAAAGGAGTAAAAGCATCAACCTTTCCAGACAAGTTAATTATAAATCTTCTCAAGAAATTTACCTTGCCTAGAAACTTTTGCAAGTCTTTCTTGCAAGTAGGAGCTTCGACTTTCTTCATAGCTTCAATTCTCTTGGGATCAACTTCTATGCCGTTCTCATGAATAACAAACCCAAGAAACTTCCCAGCCGAAACACCAAAAGCACATTTGAGTGGATTCATCTTCAAGCCATACCGTCGCATCCTCTCAAGAGCAAGTTTTAAATCGGCTAAATGAGAATCCAAGCCATCCGATTTAACTACAATATCATCAATATATACTTCCACAATAACACCAAGTAAATCATGAAAGATTAAATTCATAGCTCTTTGATAAGTTGCACCGGCGTTCTTTAATCCAAAGGTCATAACCACCCACTCAAATAAACCAATAAATCCCGGACATTGAAAGGCCGTTTTGTGCATATCCTCTTCGGCCATGAAGATTTGATTATATCCGGCATTACCATCAAGAAAACTAACAACACGATGTCCAGAAGCTTCATTGATTAAGACATCGGCTATAGGCATAGGATATGAATCTTTTGGAGTAGCTTTATTAAGGTCTCTAAAATCAATGCAAACTCTAAGTTTTCCCGAATCTTTCTTTTCAACGGGAACAATATTAGAAATCCACTCCGCATAACGACAAGTCCGAATAAAACCAGCATCTAGCAAACGATTAACTTCTTCTTTTATTCGGTCATAAATAGCGGGATTAAAACGTCTAGCCGATTGTTTAAAAGGTCTAAAACCGGCCTTTATTGGTAAGCGATGCTCAACTAAGTCACGACTTAAACCAGGCATCTCACGGTACTCCCAAGCACAACAATCGACATACTCTTTCAACAAATTTATTAATTCGGCTTTAAACTCAGCCGATAAATTTTTGTTTACAAAAGTTGGCCTAGGAATAGTACCATCACCAATATCTATTTTTTCTAAAGGGTCGGCTGATGTAAATCCTTGACCCAATTTATCCATATCACCCAGATCTTCAACAGCTTCAAACATACCACTTGTATTCGACCGATGATGATCAATTCGGTCTTGAAGCCACTGTTTCGCCTCAAACCTGTCTGACCGGTTTCCAGAAGCGGTCTGACCGGTTTGCTTCGTCGAGCACTGTTCAGATCCAAACCGGTCTGACCGGTTCTTGAAAGCGGTCTGACCGGTTTCGCCCGGCTGGTTCATTTGCTCCATCAATTACAGCAAGTAATTCAACCGATTTTCCATCGGCTTTAATGTAGCAGAAACAAAACCATCCTTAGTGCAGCTGATAAGCTCATAGTCGGTCAAATCCATGCCCGACAAACACTTGATGTTCTCATTTGCACTAATGGAATCAGAATCGGCCATTGCAATAAAGGAAGAAGTGTCACCATTCACAACTTCAACTTCATCGCCGATCCACTGAGTAAGGCATTAATGCAAGGTAGACGGTACGCATTGATTTGCATGAATCCAATCACGACCAAGAATTAAACTAAAGTTACCTTGCACCTCCGAGAAGAAGAAAGCCGTAGCAATAGTCTTGCTCCCGACGGTCAACTCCATAGAAGCCACCCCCTTGGCGCCAATGGGATCATCTCCACCAACTCCACTGACCGTCATGTTCGTCTTGATGAGATCTTCGTCTTTACCACCAATTTTATTGTAGAGGGCATATGGCATAAGATTCACAATAGCTCCACCATCAACCAACATACGTGAAATTGGCTTCCCGTTGATGTTCCCTCTCATATATAAAGCCTTGAGATGATTCTCTGATTCTTTAGGCTTCTGAAATATAGCATCTCGAGGTCCTAGCTGAAGATGAGCAATTTCCTCCTCCGGCACAACGAAGTAATCCGAAGACAAATAGACGATGTTGACCTCCATATTATCACGCTCTGGAGAAGGCTCAAAGTCAACTAACTCTTCATCTTCAACCACTGGAAGAATTTGGGGAATTGTATCTTCGTTGGTGGTCGAAGCAACTTCAGCTCCTGCCTCTGTCTCCGAACCGGTCTGACCGGTTCCAGAAACCGGTCTGACCGCTTCTGCGGCACCCAAACCGGTCTGACCGGATTCTGAAATCGGTCTGACCAGTTGTGCTGCTGGCTGCACAACTGATTTTACTCGCCATGTCTTGGTCTGAGGAATCATAGGCCTGTATCTGTTGAACTGTTCATCCCTCAATTTCTCAGCTTCCTGTTCCCTTTTTTCTTTGTTTCGCAGGCGCTGCGCTGCAACTTTCTTTTTTGTGTATGAGTTAGCCCGGAAGGACACCACCTTGGTTGGAAAACCTTTTTAGGACCCTTGCTACTGCTAGCCTCATGATCATTAGCCATGATCGGCTTTTGAATTGGAACAAGAGCCGAATCTCCAATAAATATCGTCTTTTTGGTTGAATTTTGCACATCCACCGGAATTTTACCAATTGTTACAAATCCAGTGGCCTTGGCTTGCTTTGGATCAACTGTGGGCTGTACATCCTCCTTCTTCTCCTTGACACGGTATTCTTGCTTGGGAGGAACTTGAAATCTTGATCCAGACCGAAACCGGTCTGACCGGTTTGAAACCGGTCTGACCGCTTTGTGAGCGGACGCCGGACCTGATTGGTATGAGCCCAATCGGTCATGTACTGAAGTCCTGGGACCTTCCCTCATGTAATCTTGAGGTGGTTGTGGCATAGGAAAGCATTGCATCCACATTCCTTGTTCCCATGATGGATATGGAGAATTTGACGCGGGAGGTGCCCATGGCATGGTAGCATACATCTTCTGTGGTGGATAAACAGTAATAACATCACCACGGCGCCTATTGTTCTCTGGATAACCATCTCCACGCATTGGTGACCTTGGTCTCTTTTTTACCGGCCGATCACCTTGAACGGCCTTTGTGTACTCCACAATCACACCAAGTAAATCATGAAAGATTAAATTCATAGCCCTTTGATAAGTTGCGCCAGCATTCTTTAATCCAAAAGTCATAACCACCCACTCAAATAAACCAATAAATCCCGGACATTGAAAGGCCGTTTTGTGCATATCCTCTTCGGCCATAAATATCTGATTATATCCGGCATTACCATCAAGAAAACTAACAACACGATGCCCAGAAGCTTCATTGATTAAGACATCGGCTATAGGCATAGGATACGAATCTTTGGGAGTTTTCTGCTATCTTTTTCTTGATCAATTTAATCAAAGTTTTATTACTTGACTCGGCTTGTCCATTAGCCTGAGCGTAATATGGAGATGAATTGAGCAACTTAATTCTATAGGATTCGGCGAATTCACGTACCTCTTTAGACATAAACGAAATACCTTGATCCGTTGTCAAAGTTTGAGGAATACCGAATATATGAATAATGTTTTGCGTAACAAACTCAATTACCTCTCGATGCATCATATTGTTCAAGGGAATCGCTTCAGTCCACTTAGTGAAATAATCTGTAGCAACTAACACAAAACGATGTCCTTTTGACGATGGAGGATTAATTTGTCCAATAAAATCCAATCCCCAACCTCGGAACGACCATGGCTTAATAATAGGATGCATCAACGCAGCAGGAACAAATTGCAAATTACCAAACTTCTGACATTCCTCACATCCTTTGTAATACTTAAAACAATCTGCCGTCATAGTAGGCCAATAAAAACCGGCTCGTCTAAGTAACCACTTCATCTTTGGAGCCGATTGATGTGTACCACAAATACCTTCATGAACCTCAGCCATGGCAACCTTGGCCTGATCCGAGTCAAGACATTTTAACAACAAGTCTTCGGCGTTTCGACGATAAAGTTCATCGCCAAGTAAAATATATTTAAATGATATTCGCCGAATATTTTTATCCGCACCACGACCAGGATCTTTCAAATAAGCAATAATAGGCACTCTCCAATCCTGACCTTCAACTTTGGATTGATTAGCATTATCCAAAGTACTTTTGCTTCTGTCAGGGGACAAACCGGTCTGACCGCTTTCAGAACCGGTCAGACCGGTTCTGGCAATACAACCGGTCTGACCGGTTTCTGAAACCGGTGTGACCGGTTCGTCCAGAACCAGAACCTCGGCTTTGGTTCGCATCGGTTTTTGGAGATAGAAATATTTCTTTGCAACCACATAACCAGATGCTTTCTGAGCCAGAGTATTTGCTTTACCATTATCTTCTCTCGGAATATGTCTTATAGTGAATTCATCAAAAGAAGCAATGATATCGAGACATCTATCAAGATATGCATTTAATGAACCATTATAACATTGGCATACCTTTGATACTTGATGTACCACCAGGAGCGAATCACCAAAAGCTTCAACATGTTTTACTCCCATGTCTTGCAAAAATTCCAAGCCAAATAAAAGAGCTTCATATTCAACTTGATTATTGGTTCGCTTTTCTTCCAATCGGTTTGAAAACTCAAAAACGGCGCCACTTGGAGAAATCAAAACAGCACCAATTCCTTGCCCATCATTGCAAACCGATCCATCAAAGTATAGCTTCCATGGTGTACAAGTAACATAGCCGACGTCGATTTCACAAGTATCATTAATCCGATGTTCAACAATAAAATCGGCTACAATTTGACCTCTCATTGATTTCAAAGGTTCACAAGTCAAATCATACTCAACCAAAGCATAAGCCCACTTGCCGACTCTTCCACTAGATATCGGCTTTTGCAACATATGTTTAATCACATCGGTTTGACACAACACGATGCAAGTACTAGATAGTAGATAATGCCGCAATTGAGTACAAGCATGATACAAGGATAAACATAATTTCTCAATAAAAGTATACCTTGTTTCTGCATCAATAAGCCGTCGGCTTACATAAGCAATCACATACTCCTTATCGCCGATTTCTTGAGTCAAAACAGCTCCAATAGTTCTATCTTCAGCCGCCACATAAAGTCTGAATGGAACTCCTCGCTTAGGCGCCCTAAGCACCGGTGGTGAAGACAAGTACTCTTTGATTTTATCAAAAGCTTCTTGCTGTTTTGCCCCCCAAGTAAAATCGGCTTCATTCTTTAGCCGAAGTAAAGGAGTAAAAGCATCAACCTTTCCAGACAAGTTAATTATAAATCTTCTCAAGAAATTTACCTTGCCTAGAAACTTTTGCAAGTCCTTCTTGCAAGTAGGAGCTTCGACTTTCTTCATAGATTCAATTCTCTTGGGATCAACTTCTATGCCGTTCTCATGAATAACAAACCCAAGAAACTTTCCAGCCGAAACACCAAAAGCACATTTGAGTGGATTCATCTTCAATCCATACCGTCGCATCCTCTCAAGAGCAAGTCTTAAATCGGCTAAATGAGAATCCAAGCCATCCGATTTAACTACAATATCATCAATATACACTTCCACAATAACACCAAGTAAATCATGAAAGATTAAATTCATAGCCCTTTGATAAGTTGCACCGGCATTCTTTAATCCAAAGGTCATAACCACCCACTCAAATAAACCAATAAATCCCGGACATTGAAAGGCCGTTTTGTGCATATCCTCTTCGGCCATGAAGATTTGATTATATCCGGCATTACCATCAAGAAAACTAACAACACGATGTCCAGAAGCTTCATTGATTAAGACATCGGCTATAGGCATAGGATACGAATCTTTGGGAGTGGCTTTATTAAGATCTCTAAAATCAATGCAAACTCTAAGTTTTCCCGAATCTTTCTTTTCAACGGGAACAATATTAGAAATCCACTCCGCATAACGACAAGTCCGAATAAAACCAGCATCTAGTAAACGATTAACTTCTTCTTTTATTCGGTCATAAATAGCGGGATTAAAACGTCTAGCCGATTGTTTAAAAGGTCTAAAACCGGCTTTTATTGGTAAACGATGCTCAACTAAGTCACGACTTAAACCAGGCATCTCACGGTACTCCCAAGCAAAACAATCGACATACTCTTTCAACAAATTTATTAACTCGGCTTTAAACTCAGCCGATAAATTCTTGTTTACAAAAGTAGGCCTAGGAATAGTACCATCACCAATATCTATTTTTTCTAAAGGATCGGCTGATGTAAAACCCTGACCCAATTTGTCCATATCACCAAGATCTTCAATAGCTTCGAACATGCCGGCCGAATGAGCTCGATGACGATCAATTCGGTCTTGAAGCCATTGTCCAGACGCAAACCGGTCTGACCGGTTCCCAGAAGCGGTCTGACCGGTTTGGCTCGGTCGGCGCTGTTCAGACCCAAACCGGTCTGACCGGTTTCCAGAAGCGGTCTGACCGGTTTGTCTCTGTTGATTCTTCTGCTCCATTAATTACAATAAGTAATTCAACCGATTTTCCATCGGCTTTAATGTAGCAGGAACAAAACCATCCTTGGTGCAACTGATCAGCTCATAGTCGGTCAAATCCATGCCCGACAAACATTGGACCTTCTCATTTGCACTAAGAGAATCGGAATCGGCCGTTGCAACAAAGGAAGAATTGTCACCATGGACAACTTCAACTTCATCGCCGATCCACTGAATAAGATATTGATGCAAGGTAGATGGAATACATTTATTCGCATGAATCCAATCTCGACCAAGGATTAAACTGAAGTTACCTTGCACCTCGGAGACGAAGAAAGCCGTAGCAATAGTCTTGCTCCCGACGGTCAACTCCATAGAAGCCACCCCCTTGGCACCAATGGGATCACCTCCACCAACTCCACTGACCGTCATGTTTGTCTTGATCAATTCTTCGTCTTTCCCGCCAATCTTCTTATAGAGAGAGTATGGCATGAGATTCACAATGGCTCCACCATCAACCAACATACGAGAAATTGGCTTCCCGTTGATGTGCCCTCTCATATACAAAGCCTTGAGATGATTTTCTGATTCACTAGGCTTCTGAAACACAGCATCTCGAGGCCCAAGTTGAAGATGAGAAATTTCCTCCTCCGGCACGACATAATAATCAGAAGATAAATAGACAACATTAATTTCCATGTTGTCACGTTCTGGAGAAGGCTCAAAATCAACTAACTCTTCATCTTCAACCACTGGAGAAATTGGTGGAATAGCATCAATGGTTGAAGTAGTTCCGGCCCCTGCCTCTGTTGACAAACCGGTCTGACCGGTTCCAGAAACCGGTCTGACCGCTTCTGCAGCGGTGGGCTGATCAGAACAGGTCTGATCGGTTTCTGAAACCGGTCTGACCGGTTGTGCTGCTGGCTGCACAACTCGCCAGGTCTTGATCTGAGGAATCATGGGTCTATATTTGTTGAAATATTCATCCCTCAGTTTCTCGGCTTCCTGTTCCCTCTTCTCTTTGTTCCGTAAACGCTGTAGCTTCCGCTTTTGCGTGTGAGTCAAGCCGGAAGGACACCACCTTGGCTGGAAGATCTTCTTCATGCCCTTGCTACTGCTAGCCTCATGATCATTAACCATGATCGGCTTCTTGACTGGAACAGGAGCCGAATCTCCAATGACTATCGGCTTTTTACCCAAGTCTTGCATAGCCACTGGAATATCACCAATTTTTATGAATTCATTGGCTTGGGCTTGCACATCCTCCTTTTTCTCCTTGATACGGTATTCTTGCTTAGGAGGAACATGAAATCTTTGCTCAGACCGAAACCGATCTGACCGGTTCACAGAACCGGTCTGACCGCTTTGACAAGCGGTCAAGTGACCTGGTTGGTACGAGCTCAATCGGTTATGCACCGAATTTCCAGTAGCACCACCACGACGTTTATGATCTGTAGGACTATTCCAACGTTGTGGTGACCTCTGTCTCTTTTTTGTTGGCCGATCAACTTGAACGGCCTTTGTGTACTTGTTCATGAGCTGCGAAAAAGTAGGTCCTTGCTTCAGAACCCTCCCTTGAATCTTTGGCTCATTGAATTTCCAAGTACCCACTTCCGGGCGCTTAGGCTTGAAAGTTCTTGGACAGTCTGGGGACAAACCGGTCTGACCGGTTTGGGAAACCGGTCTGACCGGTTTCGCCTGGCTAGCGAACCGATTTTCTTCCAAAGAACTTCCTTGTCCCCCGGGTCTTGATGTATTAATTGTAATTTTCAAAGACTCTTTACCATCAAGAGCCCTCCCAATCATCACTGTTCTAGCCGGAACTTTGTCATTAACTACTTCCGGCCTTGGGTCTCCAATCACCACGTTCTTCCCTTTAGCTCCATCGGCTTGTTCCGGCCGAATCAGCATCTTGGTGTTCACATCCAAGGTATGAACAGGGAAAGGAGCCTTGTCAACTTGCATTTCAGCGAGCACCAATCGACCTTCATTAAGGGCCGATTGTACCTGTCGTCGAAAAACATTGCAATCATTCGTTGCATGAGAAAAAGAATTATGCCACTTACAATATGCACGATTTTTCAATTGATCGGCTGGTGGAATTGCATGAGAAAGTTTAACAAAGCCATTCTTAAGCAATTCATCAAAAACACGATCACATTTGGCTACATCAAAAGTAAATTTTTCTTCTTGCCGATTTTTCTGAATCGGCTTCAATGAAGGACAAGAACCAGGTTTACTTTTTGATGACCAAACAAATTCAGCAGCATAAATTTCTTTATCATCGTCCGAACTATCAGAATCATTATCAATAATATGCACATTCGAACGATGAGGTTTAGCAGATTCTTTTGCATTTTTAAATTTCAATTCTAGACTCATGGCCTTCATTTGCAAGTGATTAATAGTGAGAAAATCAGAACCTTCTAATTTTTCTTTGTAATGAGACCGTAAGCCTACAAAAGCCAAATCTGCTAAATCCTTTTCAGAAACAGTTATATTGAAGCATCGGTTCTTAACATCTTTAAATCTTTTAAAATAATCGAGAACCGATTCTTCTCGGCTTTGCTTAACCGATGTTAAATCAGATAATTTAGCTTCGTTTTCTCCGCTAAAGAAATGATCATGAAATTTACGCTCCAATTGAGTCCAATTTTGAATAGAGTTAGGAGCAAGCGAAGAAAACCATGAAAAGGCAGTTCCAGTTAAAGATAATGAGAACAACCGTATACGCAATGCCTCATAAAACGATGCCTCTCCTAATTGCAAAACATATTGACTAATGTGTTCCCAAGGAGTTCTATTATCTTCACCACTGAATTTAATAAAATCAGGAACACGCCAACCATTAGGATAAGGAACCAAATCAAATTCAGGCGGATACGGTTTCTGATATAAGCGTGAACTACCCAATTCAAGCCCGAGTCTTGTTCTAAGTGTATTTGCTATGTCTTCTTTGAACTTAGCTAACTCGGCTTGATAGTTCCCATCACCTCTGTTTTGTGGAATACGGGGAACATGGTACATTGAACTTTGGGAAGTACTCGGAATCGGCCCGTGAGACGCGCCAGATCCGTGGGGTATACTTCCAACAACTGCAGGACGTGGAATAGTATAAACAGGACCAGAAGCAACCGTATTAGATAAAACCATTGCACCGGATGCTCCTGCACCCATAGAACCGGTCTGACCACCAGAGGGGGCCAAACCGGTCTGACCGGTTGTACAAACCGGTCTGACCGGTTCGTGGACCGAACCAGGGTGAAGT
>OAMR01000135.1:1593477-1627530 GCA_900205405.1 Echinochloa crus-galli
TCGCCTTTCTCGTATGCACGTGAATGCCCATCTCCATGTGTTTGGATGACGTGTGATCTTGAGAACAAGTTTTAGCCACACCACATTCGTACTGAATCCTATTATCCAAATTACAAATGAAGTCGCAGCTTCCAAACCCTAATTGCCAAAAACCCACCTTGAGCAGACTAAACTCGTGTCCCCAACGTGTGGGCCTTTTACTTAACCACTGATGTTGTCTGAGCATATACTGGTCGAGCTAACCAACACACACTCTGGTCTGGTCTGGGGTCAATCACATCGTACTACATTCTTTTCACATGGCACATACCATGGCCCAGCCTACAACACCCGATGTTTTCACTTCTTATCACTGAATCAACATCAAAATTAAGCTGTTTTATGTCACCGGTCAAAAATGGCCTAGTATGCTCTGTCAAGCAAGGACACTATGTTCTCATCAGTAGAAAAAGGCACTTTAGGTAGCTGCATTGCCCTGGACGCATCGATCTGGACCGTAGGAATGCGTGCACGGACATATATGCGAGCTTCTGTTCTTGAGAGCGGACAAGGTCTAAAACTTGTTCTCAAGATCACACGTCATCCAAACACATGGAGATGGGCATTCACGTGCATACGAGAAAGGCGACGTCAAAATAGTACTCCACGTTCGAATGCTTGTTTTGTGTCCAATAAAGTATCCGGTAGATATATGGCAAAATTTTCCATATTATTTCTTAAGATCATACTACCGTTGAAGCGCAAAACATATTAGGTGTATGTTTTCGTAGGGAGGCCGCGTGCACACTCACGTCACGTGCATATGAAAGGGAAAAAGAAAAAAACTTCATCAGATCAGAATTGTAAGTCCACTAGGCTAATGCCAATAGGGCGTTCAAATTTTGGTTTCCAAAACAATCACCAATGCAAATTATGTAATACATTGGTGAACGACAATTTCATCTCCAATACATGTTTTATGGGCTTGTTTCATATGCATGCATTGATAAATAGTTGTCACGTGATGATCAGCCACATTATTACATGACTGAAATTCATTGGCTACATTAGAGGATAGAAAGATTCCCAAGAATTAGGAGTGAACATGTGGTTTCATCAAGATGAAGTTAGTTTACTCTCTTCACCCACTCGATACCACCTCACCACTTTTACTTACGTCGTGGCTCAATTAACAATGATAAAAAACCATTAACATAACATCCACTATCACATTTTGAGTTTTTATAAATGGAAAGAGTTATATACTATAATATTAATATTATATTGTGAATATATACGAAAGTTTATATATTCATAATCAAAAGTAACAAAAAGACTTAGGATAAAACTAAATGAACTTATGAAGTAGTATTGCTTGAATGCTTGCTCTTTGTACATAATGAGTTATTTGTAGCCAAGGTCCAACAAAACTCTAAGAAATATTTCCCTTATAGTTCTCTAATTTTTGTTATCGAACAAGATCATTTTATTATTAACTAGTTATCTCCGTGGTTAAAAGCCTGCAAACCCATCTCTTATGCGGAGTGCCTGATATGACTATGTGGATCTTGGATCACAAAATCATACAAGTATATCCCCATGCTCACGAGGTTTGGATTCTTCATAAGTGAAAATACATGTGACTAGCCATACATAATAATAATATAACAAAAGAAGTTGCGCAAAGTAAAGATCACCCCGCACGAAACTTTATATCACGAGAATTTCGCGAACGAGACAAGAGTGACGAGGCATATATCGCGTCAAGCAAACATCTTAGGTCATAGAAACGGCCTTCTCATGTCACGCTCCATCACGATGCGTCGCAACCGTTGCACATTATAGACGGAAGCGTTTCACACGATGTGGCACGTCATGCATTCACCTTCACCAAAAATTAAAAACTACCTATATTGAACAATTGAATTCTCATGTTGAAAACCCAGGGATGACTTTGTCAACAAGCAGCATAACTTCACCCTCAAGCGCTATAACAGCACCCCTTAACTCCAACCGTTATCGCTCCACATTTATGCAACGAACCGAACGAAAATCACCGTAAATGCGCCCCCCACATAGCTAAGCTACCTCAAGCGTGGTCCTGCAGCAAAGGCAACGAACCTGAAAAAAAAAACCTTTCTCACAAATAAAAAAAAGAGAACGAAAAGGGACTCGAACACGATCACCTACCCCCGGTGTAAATTCCGGACAGATGCACACGCGACGCTAGGGAAGCCGCGAGACAGAGGCAGCGGAAAAATAGTGTGTGTGTGTGGTGTGAGAGAGAAAAAAAAAACAGACAAAGAGAGGGGGAAGGGAAGGGAGCAGTAGCCTGCCACACCACAGTGGTGGAAGGAAAGGAAACGAGAAGGGAGAGAGAGAAAGAGAGAGAAAAAAAAACCCAGGCACCCCCGATCTCCACCTCCTCCCTCCCACTCCGATCGCCCGACCGATCGCCGCTCCGTGAAGCTTCCCCGTCCCCTCCCCGCCGCCCGCGACGCCATGGAGCCGCAGCACGCCGAGGAGGCCGCCGCTGGAGTAGGAGGAGGAGGTGGAGAGGGCGGCCGCGCGAGCCCCGGCACCGGACTCGAAGGTACTCTGCTTTGGCTACGGCTTTTTTTGGTGACGTTCAGATCTCCGGCAGGGTGTACGGCCGCGCGGATCTCCGGTGGATTCCGGTCGTGACGGCGTGTGTTTGGCGCGCGAATGCGTGGCTGTTGTTTGCAGGGCCGATGCTGAGGCTGGGGCTGGACGGCGGCGGGGAGGGGGAGGACGGGGAGCGGGAGGCCGAGGCCGACGCGGACGCGCCGCTGCCGGAGCGCCCGGGCGAGGCGGACTGCGGCTACTACCTCCGCACGGGCGCCTGCGGCTTCGGGGAGCGCTGCCGCTACAACCACCCCCGCGATCGCGGCGGCACTGAGGTGAGCGTGAGCCCTGTTTCCCGCGTTACTCTCTCGCTCCGTCCCGATCTGATGCGGCGCGACGCCACGCGGCCCCGCGTCCGCGTCCGAGGCGCTGTCGCCGGCGAATTACTCCGCTTCAGGTAGATTCGCCGTGTGATCGACGTGGTTGCGGTGCGACCTGTGAGGGTCGGAACGTGGAAATTCGGGTAATGTGGTTCTTCCGTAGTCAGTTCTTGGCACGGCACTTGTGAAATTCTCCGTGAGCCCGTGGTGTTGTTATTAGTGATCGGATGCAAGCGTCAATTTCTCGATTGGAGCGCTTGTAGCTGGACTTGACTTTTGGAGCTGATGACCGGTTATGTGTTCCTTCCTTTCATGGACTGTTGCTGATGTCTGCTATGCCGTTTCTGTTTCTACTAGTTTGTCTTTATTGGATCCTTCCAGTTTTACTAGGTTGTAATAAATGCATATACTGCAAGTCCATTGCCCAGCCCTGTTTTTTTTCCCACTTTAGATGTTGTCATAGTGATCCTGATGAGTGATGACATCAAAAGTTACTTTCCCCCCAATTTGGTAGTTATCTAAGTTTTCTACCTCAAATGTGAAGGAACAAAAGTATGGATGGCCATCTTTGTATTTCAACATTTTATTAACAATGCTGATGGTTGGTACTTGGTAGCTTCAAGTTACTTTTTTGTTATCCTTGGTTTCACGGATTAGGTGCTTTATGACCTGCTATACTTGCAAAGAATCACAACTTTGAGTATTGTTATTACTTAATAGTTACAGTTAGCACTTGTAAATCTGTTTTTCATCTTGTTGCGGTAATCCTAAATGATTTAGGCTATCCCATGTCTGCTGCAAATAAACTCGTAGAAGCCAAGATTTATGTTTCTAATAGAATTCTGGGGAACAATTTTGAAAATGACTGAAGTTTGAAACTGTTACATAATTTCTTTCAATATTTTTTGAAAATTTTAGTTTGGTGGAGGTGCCAAGAATGGAGCAGGACCAGACTTTCCAGAGCGACAGGGTCAACCTGTATGTGAGGTACATTAACGCCTCCAAACTCAAATTTGATTATCTTCCATAAAAAATTTAGCATCAGTCACACATTAAAGCATTATCTGGCAACTCCTGCACGCTATTTGCATGCCCCCAGTGTAACATGTATCTGCTGCTTGTCCACGGGCATGCGGGGTGCACAAATATCAAAGGAAGAAATGATTCATGTCACTTATTATATGTTGTCAGATAACTTGTTAATTGTTGGTGCTTTACTTCTTGTCCATTTTTTTACAGTATTATTTGAAGACTGGTACTTGTAAATTTGGTTCCAATTGCAAATACCACCATCCTAAGCAAGATGGATCTGTGCAATCTGTTATATTAAACAACAGTGGATTCCCTCTACGCCCGGTATGAAAACTTCCATGACTGTGCTTCTCGGATTTTTTTTAATATTTTGGAAAAAAATAATTGACATGAATGAAATGCAGGGCGAGAAAGAATGCTCCTACTATATGAAGACTGGGCAATGCAAGTTTGGTTCTACATGTAAATTTCATCATCCAGAATTTGGTGGTATTCCAGTGACCCCTGGAATATATCCGCCATTACAATCAGCATCTGTGCCCTCCCCCCATACATATGCTCCTCTTGCAAACTGGCAAATGGGAAGGTCACCTGTAGTTCCTGGATCATATATGCCAGGCTCGTACACTCCGTTGATGCTCTCATCTGGAATGGTTCCATTGCAAGGATGGAGCCCTTATCCGGTAATTTTTTATTTTTGACATAAGGATTCATAGCAACAAAACTTGTACCAAGATATAAAGAAAATGATCAAGCCCATTTGTAAGCTAGTATAAGATTCTCATATGATATTTGTCTCGGCAACATCTGAAAGACATTCAATTATGTATTGCCTGAAGCACTTGGCAATGTCAAGAAAATAAATAATGTAGGGGAATACACTTAACTTATTTGATAATTAATAAAAAGAAAACTAAGAGCTTTTTTTACCCGCAAGAGTGACTCGATTTTCCCCAAGTTTTAACTCTTTTGTTTGATGCAGGCATCAGTAAATCCTGTAGCATCAGGTGGAGCACAACAAACTGTTCAAGCTGGACCATTATATGGTATAGGACATCATGGATCTTCTGCTACAATTGCTTATGGCGGTCCATACATGCCATATTCTTCCTCAACTGGACAATCGAGCAATAATCATCAAGAGCATGGATTCCCTGAACGGCCAGGGCAGCCTGAGTGTCAGTATTACATGAGGACTGGAGATTGCAAATTTGGAGCTACATGTAAATATAATCACCCTCGAGATTGGAGTGCTCCTAAGTCCAATTATTTGTTCAGCCCTCTCTGCCTTCCGCTTCGTCCGGTGAGCCTCCAGAATGGGCTAATTCAGCAATTCAACTTGTAAATTCACTCAGTTCTTCAGTAGTGGGTTTGCTTCCATAGCTTTAGCAAATTTGAACAAATCAAACCAAGACGCCTCACCACTATACAGACAAAAGAAAAGCATATGTTTTTGTATAAAAATCTTGAGGATAATTGTTTCAATAGTCTAGAATAGCCATTGTATCCCATCATAATATTCTATCCAAATGAGTGATTATCGAGTTTAGCATCTCTATATAGTTCCTTTTCTTTTAAATATCTTTGCATGTCAAATGGGGTCACAGGCCATATGTCTCTTGCAGTCTATGCTAGAAAAATGTGTTGGAAAAACCATGGATAATAATCACAACACGAGGAGAATTACAAGCAGGGCTAGTAAGATATGGTTTCTTTCGTGTTATTTCACCACATATAAAAAGGGGGTGGAATTGAACTGATGGAGGAGTAGGAATGTAAGATCCCTCTTTAGAGTAGGAAACAAATCCACATCGACCAATAGTTAGCGACAAATGAAATGATGATGTGAACAAGCAAAGGTTCATCTATTTGTGTGCTGACTTGTTGAGTAGTTGAGAGATTGAATGAAAACCATTTATGGCCTATATAGGGAACCTATAGAGGTATTTTTAAGATGAATTTTATTGAAAAATCGTGTTCTTAGAGTAACTCTGGTATTGATAAGCTTTACAATGTGTACAGATGGCTTGCAGCAATATTAGTACCTCATCTCACTTTACTTGTCATGGATTTTACTACTAGGACAAATACTTTGCTTCATGTAAGGCACAAATTGACTTTTGTTTGTTTCTAATGAATCTTCACCTCTTTCCCCTGATAATCAGCTCTTGCCAGGCAGACACCATCTTTAACTAAATTAAATTAAATAAATTAATATAATTGAAATGCTATAGGATAACTCACTGTGGTGGGTAGTCATAAACTATGTAAGGTTGTAGTTTAACAAATTGTTGTCAGAACGAGAATTAATCAATAATCTACTTTGTCATGTGCTCAGAACCATGATACTTCTTTTCCATGTTGCATTCACTCATGAACACTATTTCCCTGTCTAATAAAGGTGCTTAGGAGTTAGTTCAATAAAGCAGAGCACGCTAGGGCTAAGTTTCTCTTAGAATATTTGACTGAACTTCATTGTACCCTGCAAAATGTCCCGTATATTGTGGAAAACCGAAAATGTCCACTTGTAGCAGTTTCACTTGTTTCCTTTAGTTTGCCTTTGTAAGATCTTGATGTTTGTGCTTATTGGTGTGAAATCCTATATTAGTTTGTAATGACCTAGAGATTTATAGCTCTTACTGAATGGTTTTGGATACAATCTCATCCTTTTCTTTTTCCTGCACATTTGCTTGCTGCAGCTGGTTTGTATGCTGTGCTGAATTTATCATGTAGTTCTTTGTAATGTTTTTTTTTTTCAGAAAATGATCTGCATCTTCTTACCAATCTTTCTCTGTTATCTAAATGTACAGGGTGCTCAGCCTTGTGCATACTATGCCCAAAATGGATACTGCAGATATGGAGTTGCATGCAAATATGATCACCCAATGGGTACACTAGGCTACAGTTCATCTGCTCTACCCCTATCTGACATGCCAATTGCTCCCTACCCTCTTGGCTTCTCTGTTGCCACGTTGGCTCCATCTTCATCTTCCCCAGACTATATTTCAACCAAAGACCCATCTATCAATCAAGTAGTATCACCAGTGGCAGCACCCGAGCCTGTTGGAGCAGTCTTGCCAAAAGGGGTTTTCCCTCCCGAGACCATTATGCGAGCTCAGACTTCTACCACTGGTGTCGGCAGTTCAAGCCCTGGTGGTGGTCGCTGATTTTTCTGAGCTGAGTGGAGTGATCCTCTCAGCACAATTTTCCTATCACTTGACACAGGTAGTTTATCCTTCCATTGAATTTTCATCATCGCATAAAACATACTGCTGCTAATAACACTTGTTCTTTCTGATCAGTTCCGATAGGCCTCTCCAATGTGAATAAGAAGCTGTGGCCTCTGTAGAGAAGCCGCGGCGAGGGTGGTTTTCTCTACCATCACAATAAGAGCATTGATAGGTTACAAGCAAGCTCGATTCACTTGCAATTTTTGCGTTCTTTATATATATATATCATCAACAGACTTGAGACTTGTAACTACATATATATATGTCCATACTGGGAGCAAGGCGCATTGTATAATGGACAAAGAATGCTTAATTGAAGAGGTCTTGCTGTCAAATCGAAACGGTTGTATCGATGAGGTCAACTTCACATTTTTAGCATTGTTCTGTTTTATATAATGCCCATATGGCGATACGGAGTATGTACGGAAAACAGATGTGATCTTTGGATCTTATGCGCCAATTGTACTTTTCTCCAAAAGTTGAAGCTTGAAAGGCTGGAACAAACAGTTCAACAAAGCCAGCTTCCGAGTAAATAAACTAGCATTTATTATGAAAGCCAATAGCAAAAGCCAAGCAGCTAAAAGGCTAAAAATCAGAAATCTAGTTTCTTAACTAAAATCCTAAAAGTTACAACTCAAACAAACATACCCGGTATACGTTAGAATATGTTCACATATGCAAATAATTGTGAAAAATGGCCATGTGCACTGGAAAAGGAAAAAGTTTGCACACGTGTTTTGCTGCTACGTGATTATGTTCGCCTACACTTTTTCTTCAGAGTGTACGACAAAATTTGCCTTTCATATTTGCATGGGTGTATGCTCCAACATACACCGACTTGAAAAACATGAAATAGAGTGCACATGTATACAATACAATTACGTAAAAGTTTCGGTTCAACTTTATTTCATGCTACTATTGCTAATGGACCGTAGAATTTACCCTTGTACTTATAATTTCGGCAAGAGAAGCTCAAAAAAGAAAAGAAAAAATCGACAAGAGGATCTTAGCCTAGTCTGATGAGGACATCACCACGTTGGACATATAAGAGACGGACTCTTCCCCGAGGTACAACTCGTCGTCACGTCGGACAACAACTTCGGTTCGGATTCAGGCAACACGTCTGCACTTCAACTGCGATATCTCCCTCATACGACGTCCAATCAAGGTGTTCTTGGATGTGTTGGAACCGTGATGACGAGACACTTCTTTTGATTCTGGTGTTAGCTCCAGAAGATTCGTGGATCATTCTGTGTGACCACGAAAGGTGCTGTGTCACCTGTTTTGGGCCTTTTCAGGCTTTGTATCGTGTCGGGCCTTTGGCCCATGTCGTGGGCGCGGCGCCCCAACCCTAGCTCGGCCCCCCACGACATTAAATTCAGTAGCCGCCATCGTTGAGACTAGGATTTTGCTTAGATTATTCTGTCGAGAACAGTTTCGCCGTCTATCGGTCTGTAGAACCTCAACTTTCGATCTTAATCATACATCTGCAGAGTCACTTCAGATTGAGCTGCGTTCTTTCAAGTTCTTGTGTGTTATTCGTTTCGCAGGCAGGGATTAGCCTTCTCAGCGAGGTCAACCGGGTTGTGACACGGTTGATAACCAAAAGAGTCATGGTGCTAAGATTACGGGATTCGAGTCGCTGACTTGAAGCCGGATCGTTGTGTTGCGCTCTGCCCAAAACGACTTACCCTTCACCTGACGGAAAATCGGGCATCCCTAGTTTCCATCATAGTCGTTGACGAAAAAACCTCCACAGTCCACAAGAGATCATATTGCCGCTACAGCTACTATCCAAATAGAGCATTGGTTGTGACATGTCATTTGAAGCATCAATTTTGATTGGATCACGAATTGAGGAGCCATTCCCATAGTCTATCCATCCTGCAGTACAAGATATTTTAGGGTTTTTAAAAATAAATTAGTAAAACTGATAAAAGATGCATATACTCCGGGTTATTATACGAAAAACTATATCTCATTATTTCCTATAACTGTTAACTGCTTATTTTTTATTCTATACTGTTTATTAAACAAGTAAAAATGTAATCGATCCAATTTACAGTACTATGAGGAAGTAGAATCATCGCACTACGATAGAGATAGCAACAGAGCTACGATCGGGTGGCGAACGAGATATAGCGTGGAGGGGACAGACATGCTCCTAGGATGCGACTCCGGGAGCCCGCCCCGGTCTACTACTACTGTGGCAGCGGCACGTGACTACCCCCGACCAAGAAAGCAACGAACCACCGTCGTCCCGCGCCGGGCCCACCACGTCTCCCCCGCATTTACTCCGACACGCGGCCGCCCACCCCTCTTCCATTGGCGCCTCGCCCTTGCCTAGCTTCCTACTCCGCTACAGCGACTCAGCGAGCGCGCAGGCAGGCAGGCAGAGGCAGGCGCCGCAACGGGCGCCAACCGGCCTACGCGCCGCCGCGCCACGCCGTAACCGCACCCGCCGCGGTTGCGCGGGCCAATCCACGCGTCCCGCCCGTTTCGCTCGCTGTCCCCCCGGCCCCGGTGGCACGGAGGGGCTCTAGTGTCCAGTCCCCAGCGCCGAACGGAGGAGGAGCCCCACCGGCCCACCCCACCACCACTCCCCTCCCCTGATCGATCCCCCCATCCCTCTCCCGCAAAAAGGCCACCGCGACGCGACGACCGCGTACGGGAGCCGCGAGAGTGTGTGCAGGGAAGAGAGAGAGAGAGAGAGAGAGAGAGAGAGGAGTCGCCAGGAAGCAACCGCGAGGAACTGAGGGAGCGCCAGCACCGGCACTGCAGCTTGCGCGGAAGGGGAAAAAAAATCCGGGAGTGATTTTTCTCTTCCCTGTTGGCTCCGTGAGCTTTTCCGTGCTCGCTTGCCTCTGCTGCGCTTCGATCGAGGCAGGCGCCCGATCGCCCGCTCCGGGGAGCTTCCGGCCGGGGATGGAGCCGTACGCGGCGGGAGGGAAGGACGGCGGCGGTGGCGGTGGGGCCGACGCGGCACCGGCTTGGAAGGTACGCTTTGCGGCCGCCGGCCCGACCTCCTTCCGCGCAATTGGGGTTTTCCGCCTGCGTCTGTGGCAGGGGTTTGGGGTGTGATGGTTACTGGAGAGGAGAGCTAAGCGCTCCTGCTATCGTGACAATGACTGACGCGTTGGATTACAGTTGGTTGGTGCGGTGACGAGTCTGTTGCTTAAAGTTGAAGTTGAAGTTTTTTTTGGCGATTGATGTTGTATGGGCATGGAAGTGAGAGTTATGGAAGTTTGGTGTCTTGTGGTTGATGCGATGAATTCAGAGTTCCCTACTTTGCCTCTGAAGAGTGAATACTACCACACCTGCTTAGTTGTTTACTAGCTGTATTCTAGAGTCTGGCTCTGCAGTTCTGCTCCTATCAGGATTGTATTGCCCGTCTTTTTCCTTATAGCTTTATTAATCTTTACTACTAGGTACATGACCGTGTTCACAGCTGCAATGATTAGGTGTAGGAGCTACAACCTTCATTCAACATTTGTGATATGGTTATGGATTTGTTGTACAGATTTGAGTTGAACACATATGTTTATAGGTCAATTTGAAAATATTTTAGCTTGCTTTTGATTTAAGCACGTATCTGTTTGATTCTGGCGTGGCTTTCAGGATAATGGAGTTGGAAGGACCGCAGGTACAGTGGAGTACCCAGAGCGACCGGGACAGCCACTTTGTGAGGTAATCGAACAGATTACAAAGCTATTTCAAATTGATAGTTTAGATCAATATTTTTTTGTTGGTGTGATGTGGTGCGAACTCCCGTTACGAATTTTCTCGTTTTCTTCAGTACTATGCGAAGAATGGGTCGTGTAAGTTTGGTTCCAATTGCAAGTTTGATCATCCCAGGGAAGGTGGTTTTGTACCTGTGGCACTAAACAGCAGTGGATTCCCTCTACGGCAGGTGGGAGTTCTCATTCAATCCAAGTTTCTGTTTAATTGAGGATCTTGTTTGTTCTTTTTATGAATGGCACTTTCCATGGTTCACGCAGGGTGAAAAGGAATGCTCCTATTACATGAAAACTGGGCACTGCAAGTTTGGAGCTACATGCAAATTCCATCACCCAGAACTTGGTTTTCTTTCGGAGACACCTAGCATGTATCCACCAGTGCAACCATCACCTATTTCCTCTCCGCATCCATATGCACAACTTGCCAATTGGCAAATGGGGAGGCCTCCAGTTTTGCCAGGGTCATTTTTACCAGGCTCGTATCCACCAATGATGCTTCCACCTACACTTATGCCAATGCAGGGATGGAACCCTTATATTGTAAGTTTCTATTACTTGTCATTTCATTCTTTATTTCTTTACAGAAGGCACTCTGGTGTATAATTAGGAAGAACATTTTCATTCCAAACTGGCTTGTCCAATATAGACCCAAACAATGAGAAATGAGTTCATAGCATTCCTTATTACTGATATGATTTTTGTTACCTATCACAATAAAATAAAAGACATAGAATAGAGTGCAGAAGACCCTAAACTAATTGAATGCAAGTTACTGACTCTTTCATGTCTTGAAATTGCAACCTATAGGTTACAAAAATAAAACAGTGCCGACTGCCTATAATAACTTTTCAATTCTATTTTGTTCTTAGTCACCTATGAACCAAGTTGCACCTGGGGGACAGCAAACTGTTCAAGCAGGACCACCTTATGGCTTGTCGCACCAGGGGCCTACCTCTGGAGTTGCTTATGGCAGTCATTATGCGCAATTGTATTCTTCGACTGGGACTTCAAGCACCAACATACAAGAGTATGCCTTTCCAGAGCGGCCTGGGCAGCCTGAATGTGAACATTACATGAAGACTGGAACCTGTAAATATGGAGCAGCCTGCAAATACCATCATCCTCAATATTTCAGTGGACCAAAATCTAACTGTGCTCTGAGCCCTCTGGGTCTTCCACTTCGACCTGTGAGTAGATCTCATACATCCACCTGTTATGATCCAGGAAACTTCTATGTTGCCTCCATGATGTCTTGATTGTTCTGCATCCTTGATTACCAGTGTGCACTTTATTGCCTGATGCAATTTAATTAACAAGTGACATTTAATTCGAACTCTAGGTGATCTTTCTGTCCAATTGCACATGCATTTTGCTCATCCTATCGAGGCCTGGTGATCACTCAGACACATTCGTCTTTTAGAATGTTTGGAAGCTCCATGATTTTATGCCATAAAAATGAAAATTGTTGCATTTGGGTGCTGTTGGAACTTTCTGCATTTTGAATATGTCAATTTTGAACAAAACTGATGAGCTTACTGCACACCTTTAACAGTTGTCCACTGCTCCACTCTACCTTAGTTTTATGACCTAAGTCTGTCCGCATAATTTGTTCATTGTTCATTAGGAGCACTGGTCATAGTAGTCAACCAGGCTAATCTCCAAGTCCATGAATCATATATGTAGTTAATTATAGTATTAATCACAGCCGTGCACATTATAATGTTGTATACATCAAGTTTACTTGGAAGTGGGAAGTGGGAAGTGAAACATACATGGAAACACAAATAAGACGTGCTAGCAATGATAACCATATTTTCAGTTTTTGCTGTATCCAACTATTCATCTTAGAAAATGTGTGTAGCATGCTGCTTTTTGAGTCATCGATTGAATGCAGAGCAACACTGAAAGAACCCGACTAACGACCTATGGTTTGCTTAGGAGATTTTGGATCTTATGCGACTTATTTGTTGGGTCTGCTCCATAGTTAAGAATTTCATCCTTGATTATAAATCACGCTTCAGCGCATATTTTTCTTTTTGCCTGCATCCTCATGGAAATGCAAAACTAAGATGTGATCAACTCTATGCTTTTGTACCATTCTTGGTTGCGAAATTCTGTTCTTTCTCATTTCTGACTCGTGTAGCTTGTGTACTTTTACTTATTATAGCTCCTACTTATGACATAAGCACATCATTTTAAGGTAAAAAAAATATAATTTGTGCATCATCTCATTTCGTTCTGTTGATATTTTTATGGGACAGAATCTTGTTTACAAGTTCCACACCTGTACTTAGTTACAAAGGTTTTGATTCTTGACCAAGTTAGAAATTGATGATTACCTTTTCTTGTTTGCACATTAAAAAGTTCAAGAATCCTCTGGCTCTGTAACATCATGTTGGAAAGCTAAGCTAGCAGTGAAAGGCTATCTGTAGAATTTGACTGATGCAAGAGGCGTCTGTTAAATAGTACAATTTGCATTCTAGCATCTTTGATCTACTCTTTTTTGTTGAGATAAATCAGTTTTCTATTCATATGGTAGAGGTGCCATCCTAGTGATAGAAATAGAACTTTGAAAAGAAAAATTCTTTTCCATTTTGAAATCACAAAGAGGCCGGGAGGGAGAAGGTTAGTGAACACCTGATCACGATTAAGTTTTCATCTGTCGTAAATTCAGTTTCTTTTATTTGTGACTTGAACCTTGCAATGGTTATGAATGTAGCCACGCCCCCATCCCTTTTTTCTTGCAGTTGGCAACATACTTTTTCTGATTTTACCTTGACACAGAAAATTTTGAGTTAATGTTCCTCTTGCATGACATTGATTTCTTTTATAATGAGGCATGGTAGCAGTGTTTAGAACTTCAATGTAAACACAAGGTTGAAATGGGCATCTGTTGCCCTTTTTCTTTCAGTTCTTGGTTGTATATGTTCACCTGAAGCTTCCCTTGATTTGCAGGGTTCCCAGCCTTGTGCTTACTATGCACATCATGGCTTTTGCAAGTATGGGCCGACATGCAAGTTTGATCACCCGATGGGTACTCTAAACTATAGCCCTTCAGCGTCATCAGTTACTGATGTTCCAGTCGCTCCATATCCTCTCAGTTTCCCTGTTACTCCTATGGCTCCATATCCTCCATCTTCTGATCTGCGGCCACAATACAATCTATCCAAGGATTCCTCTGTTAATCCACCAGCAGTGCCTGGAACTACTTATGGACCTGTTGGATCGATATCAAAGGTTTATGCTCCACACACGCTTATCCGAGCCCCAACTTCTGCAGCTGCTGGCATGCAAGCGTCCTAAGAAGCCAGTGTGGAGAGTTCTATAGTCCCCTTTCTGTCATGAAGATGTATCTTCAGCGGTTATCTGAACTTTCTGTCATAGGTGAAATGAGGTATCGGATTCTTTTTTGCTCCAATTCGACTCCCCATCAATTGTGAATAAAGGCTGCAGCTGACATAGAAAAAGGCTGAATAAATGGAAAAGATAGGAATTGGCAAGCTCATTCACTTGCCATTTTTCTGTCCGTCTCTGAAACGAGAGAAGGGAGAGAATTCTGATTGTAGTTCAGAGCTCTGTTATTATCCCGTACATAATTAACGGAGCAGGCCAGTAGATGCACCGTTGGAGGGGACTTCTTATCTGGAAGCTAATGGGTATCGCAGCTCTTTCCCAAATCTTTTGTTTATCTCATCATCCTATATATATATATATATATGTATATGTATATCCCCTGGAACAACAACTATGACTTCCGCACTATATATGTATATCCAAACTGGGAACACGGGACACATTGTAACGAGACACTTGGAACCGTTAATGGATTCATCTGAAACCATTTGCTGGTCATTTATCTTCAGTGTTTTTGTTCTGTTGTACTGTCTTCAAGTTGCGCAAACCGCATGGTTCCATTTCCTGTTTATTATTGGAATTGGTTGGTGTAATGTGCGGTGATTGAGCTGAACTTTGAGGATGAGACACAAATCTACAATAGCCTCTCAGTCTCAGGTCCTCACTCATTCTGAACTCTGGAAAAGTTTCTTGCAAGTGTGGTTATCTGCAAACTGAACTGGTCAGCAGATATGAGTTAAATTCAACTGGTCCTCACAACTATCTGAGTCGACTGCTTTGAGATCAACGCGGGACAGGTTTGGGATCCATCCGAGTCCGGTCCTCACGAGGGACAGAATGCATCCCGTTTGGATAGAATTTTCTTCCCCTTTGTATTTGTGATGAATGATGATGGATTTATCAGGTGACCAATGACGGGAGAATCTGAAGCGTATAGAATATTGTCTTGATCGAATAAAACTATAAAAGTCACGCACGTTATTTCGCGCTCATTATTTGCACGACTGTGTAGACATCATGCACACGCTAAGTTCCCAAGAAGCTTCCTGCTAACAGAAGCTCAAGATTGTGGATTAAGCGCGTACGTGATAGAGTGACGCGCACCAAATCTTCTTCTGCTGGGGCCTTCTACGTGTTGGATTGGATATGATCCCCATATATTCGATCGATAGCAATTTCCACGAGAACGATCAATTGATTGCCCATCCTAGATTGAATACTATTAGCACGACTGCACGAATCTGGTTCTTACTAAGGACTAGCTGTAGCCAGTAGACTTCAATGGTGAAGCAGGGCACCGCAATGGTACTGTTCTAATTCAAACCTCTAGTCACAAAATAGCGACACTAAACGTTTCTAGTGTGGCCGGATTTTGCAAAGTCCGGTCACATATCTTTAGAAATGTTTAATATATTCCCACTTTAGATTTATTTTAAGTCAAATATTTTAAAAAGTCTAAATTACTATCCTTTAGTATAGATAAAGTCAATATAAAAAAAGTATGGATAAAGTCCGGATAACCCGCTTACACCCACAACTATCTTAGTCCAATCTACCCCTTTGTAAATTTGTCTCATTTTTCTCTATGCATAAATGATGTTTTAAGTTCAAATTTCGTGTGATGATAGAGGGCCACATAAAGTATTTTAAAAAATATAATATAAACTTGTTGTCATTATTTATATAGTTAATTTATTATTACATATCATAACCCTTTAAAATAATGATAAAAGTGTATTTTATATTTTTTTAAATACTTTATGTGGACATCTATCATCCTACAAAATTTTAATTTAAAATATCACTTGTGCATGAAAAATAGAAACAGATAAATCTTACGAAGGGATAGATTGGACAGTTGTGGGTGTACAATGAATCAAAACATACTTTAGAGTTATCCAGACTTTGTTTATACTTGAGGTAGTAATTTGGACTTTTTCTATTTTTAAATTAACTGCAAATAGCAAACTATTTATAAAAATTAATACTCCGTAGATGTTACTAGGTGAAACAAACTATCCACGTTCGCTACGGAGCAACGACGCTTGTGGTCACACACACACACCATCCTCACGTTGTTGCCCATCCGGATGGTGGCTTGACCCCATGTCGTTCGTCCCCTTCACCCATAGACGGTCAATCTAAGTTAGCACCATCCATTGCCTCCAATACGTCACTGCTTGTCAAATGTTTGGCCACGTTTGTGCTCATGTTGGTGGCTTGCAAGACCCTCTTCTTTCGAAACATAATATAGAACGCATTGTTCTCGGTTACACTAGCAAAGGTCAATATTATATATCTTCTTGAGCGAACTCATTCCAGATTGAGCGTCCACTTTGCGCATGCTACGTGGGATAGGAATAGGATATATAGTTTTTAATGATAGGATGAAATTAGCTTTCATTTATTTATATCTCTAAGATTACTTGGGTTATAAACAATCCAAGAGGATCAATGGAAATCATTAATTATTGGTTTCCATTTCAAATCTGACAAAGCTAATGTAATATGAAAATGTGTGTGTCGTCAAGACAAGTGTACTCAGTTTCATGTTTCCACCCTTAATATTCTAGTAAATGATATTGATAGTCAGACTGGAAGCTTGTTGAAAACATCTTGTATTCATATACTGTATGATCGGAGGGAGGCATGTTTCCTAGCCTGTCCTTTCATTAACCTGTGACCCTGAACCCCTATTGGTCAGGAGCTACAAAATAGATCTGCTAATTAAGGCCTGACATTTCTGTCTCAGCTTCTGAAGCCGCATTTTTACTTGCTGATGATGCCGATCCTCTCTCGGTCCAATATAGCTCCTTCCGGCTAACTTCGTGCTAATCCAAAGCATGGGCATATGGCTGGCCAATCTAGAACCCTAGCAAGCTGGCTGGCACAAGATCGAATCGAGATCTCATCGTCAAACGCAATGTGAAACGTGGATTAGTCCTTGCCGGTTTGAACAAAATTTAGCATCTCGAGCTTGACCGGGAGCAGTACGTAACTTGTGGAAACCATGCAGCCTAGTCACCAGCCATCTAGTCAGATCAGCCTAAGTATACCACTGTTAGGTAAAGCCCATGCAACTTGTCTAAATATTCCCGAATTGAAAACGAAGAAAGAATCACACACACATGAAAGATGAATATATATCGACGACCGGTCAGACCTCGCTCGCCCATATGCACGTACGATGCGTCAGTTTTCAGTTCAGGAATATATTATTTTGTAGACTATGGATGATCAGCCTCATCAGCACGTGTTCAATTCGTCAAAAATGGTTAGGCACGAGCTCGCCTTTTCAGGCTAGCCGGCCGGTTGCTATCTTAAGATCTTGGTGTACAGTTTGCACGTACGACGTGAGAACGAATATGTGTGTGCGTGTGTGCACAGCGAAGGCGCTGTACGCGTAATCTGATCGTTCGTTCTTTCGAATGTGATTCCCCATCTAGAATTTAGTGGCTGTAAGTAACTGCGTACTGCACGCATTGCTGCTGGCCAGCTCAGTGACGGAAAGTGCATGCAGTTTGCCATTCACAATGCAAGTTGAGATGTACTTAATGTACGCAGTACCTACCTAATCATATAGTATATGGCATGATATGATATGCTTCATTCCTTGATTTTATACCGGGGAACAAACTAATGACCCCGCTTCCAAAACAGGGGCATGCTACGTGTAGGGATTCTCCGGCCACATATATGAAACAAAATAAATTCTTAGTGCAGATATAGGAAAATTTTCTGCTTTCCAGCAAGGTCTAATTAAAGATACCGTTGTCACATATTTATGATCCTCCGGTGAATTACACTCAAGTTTACAATCGTTGCTCCTCTTCCATTCATTTTTAGCAGGTGTACTTATTAGGACTTAGAAAGTCAAATTTCATAAAATTTGAACAATTTAAATTATATGCATGCTTCGCTTAGTGCATAGAAGTTATATGGCTAGATTCACATTTGAAATATCTTTTAGTACAATAATGTCAATTATGTAGCATTTGATGACGGTATATTATAAGAGAAATTAGTAGTCAAGTACACATCCAAAGTCTTTCAAATGCCTAATATATGCCTACTAAAAATTGAAAGTAGATATAGCACACGTACTTTCCTCCAGTCAGAATTAGATAATCTTTGACAGCTAATTTAATTTGACATGCAATTATTTACTCCTTCCGTTCTTAAGCTTTTTGTTGTCCTAAGCATCGTATAATCGAGAATGGAGAGGCCGGTAATACTTCCTACTGTATGAAACGTCAACTATATGTAACTGTAGAGTACTTAATTCAGTGTCTATCAAGTTCTATTTAATTTCTTGGTACCTCCACGTAGGATGTACGTCGTAATGCTCTAGTACTTTCAGTAATAAATTGAAACTTGTATTGCGTTGTGGATGAGTATACTTTTTACTGTTGTTAAGGTGTCACTGGTTGCAGAACAGCAAGCAAAAGTTTGCTAACAACAATAGTACTAAATTGGAGCGCCACAAACAGCACAAATTCTCCAGCGGGATGGTTTGGGTAGGGCACGGCACAGCATAAATTCACACATATAGCTAGCACACCTATTGGTAACGCATAGATTCAGGAGGAAGATAACGAGAACTTTAATTTTGGCACAAATAGCAGCAGCTCAATATACTTGAAAAAGCGACTTTAACACAAAAATAAAAACATTTCCTTTGCGGCGCTCACCACGTAGTACTGTACAGCCGAACCGACTCTGATTTATCAATCCATCAGCATGCCAGTTTACAGGGAGCTATCCAACGGATCCAACAAATGTGCCATCACGTAGGCACTAGGAAACTAGGATAAGCCAAAATCTCTCTTTGCAGATGCTCCAAGCTAGCTTGTCTACAGCAAAAAGCAAACATCAATTCCATCCCACATTATTCCTGCCGTACACCAAAATATATACTTGACAATGAGAGCGCGCGAGTATTATTTTTTTCCTGATAAAAGGCGACCGCTGCACCATGATCGAATTCCCTTTCGCTAAAAGAAAAATTGTTCAAGGATGAGCACGTACATCTCAAATTCTCTTGTGTGATGGCTAAGTAAAGTAGTAAACTAGAGCGAGTGAATCATATTCCCTTCTCGAGAATTTGGCTCGCTCCTTTATGTTTTCTTTTCGGGGAAAAGGTTGGTAGGATTCCGCACACAACGTATATTTTTTCGACAAGCGATCGGAATACTTATCTAACTTCCACAGAATTAGCTTTATTTATAAACAAAAAAAATGCATGGACAATTCGTGGTTAGATCTCCCCCATTTGCACCATCCCCATCAATAGATGCAAATTGTAGCCATATTTTTCTCTCTTTCTCTACGTGTCGTGATGGCACGGCGACACGGGTTGAAATCACCTGATCTCAAACTGATCTGTCACCTGAATTCGGTCTGAACATAATATATGGCAATAGCTTCTAAGGATTTACTTCTTTTTTCAGAGACTATATACTATACGGTACATGTATGGATGATCGATATCGATCGGATGCACTGCACCCATCATCACACACCACTTTTCAACAGCAATCTTTCGTTTCTTTCTTTTCGCAAATATATTCCAGGTAGCTTATCAAGCACATTGCAGACCAACAAAGAGAGAATCCTTAACGAACACTGTTACAAATAATTAAAGATGCACACACATCTATTCTCCCGCGCACACTACTCAAGTCTAATCTTTTTCCTGATTCCTCTCCTTCTCATGTCGTTATACATCAGAACACAGCATCTTTTGCGTGACCTAACCTAACTGCGACCCCACGCTGCAAGCCGAGATAGATGTTCTTTGATATCTCGCTTGCTCACCTTTGCCTCATCTATTACATCGGCATCATGATATCTACTTACTATAGTACTCCGCAGCCGGTATTAGTATAGTATATATCGATCCACACTCTGCTGGGGTGTTGTATGCCTCCCACATCCATGTCTCACCTCGATCTACCCCACACCATCAACATATAACTTTTTGCCCCTTTCTGGGTAGCTTCATGCTCTATATATACACCCCTTGATCTCCCTCCCTTGCTCCATCGATCCATCAACAACCATCCAAGCTAATCTCTCTCTCTCTCTCCCAAGCAGCTAGTGAACAAGCTCGAGATCTAGCTTAGCTTGCGGGTACATATAGTAGCTGTTGATCGTCGCCGACACATCAGCAAGCAGCAGCGCGCATCAGCTAGGAGTCCTCCGTCCACATGTACGACATCGTCATCAAGAACCGCGACTCCTTCAGGGTCGTCGACATCTAATCGTATCCATCTGATATATTCTGCTGCCATTGCCGGCCGGCCGGGAGAGCTTCTTCTTCATTGATTCTCTCATCTGCTAGCTGATCGATGGTGATCTCCGTGCATGCATGCACCCGTGCGTGCGTGCATGGCGAGACCTGATCTAGGTGATTATCTCAGTGTCCATGCAGCTTGTTGTTAGTTGTGACTTTTGTGATCGACAGTCGTCGTCGTCAGCCTATGTTTTTGCTTAATTAATTTCGATGCAGTGTGTGAGTGTGAGTGGTCAGCAGAGAGTGTGTGACACTGAATCAGTAGCGTGGTTTATGGCGTTTCGATCTCGCATGTATGCCAGCAGTGTGAGTGGTTTCTGGGAGTGCTGTCGTAGTTGCTCGAGATCTATATATCCTGATGTAATTAAGCTGCTCTCATGTGACTGTAAATTTATCGTTTGTGCCAGTGAGATCATTACTGTTATGCACTTCCATTGCATTATATACACTGTAAATTTATCGTTTAAACCCATTCTGTTCAGTCTTCCTGTTTACTAGTGTGTCTTCTTTCATATTTCAGATCTATTCATTTTCAAAAAAAGAAAGAGAAGAAAGTTCAGATCAAGAGCTAGCACAGCAGCACGCTGCTGAAGGAATACTTGGGCCGAGTGGTAAGGTTGCAGCAGAATTTTGCTGCGGCCGGGCCCATGGCCCACAGAGGAGAGAGCTCGGCGTGATCTTTTTCTCGCCCGGCATTCTTACATTTTCGCTTTTATATTTCTTTTTCTCCTTTTTCTTTGGCCGTCCGAAAGAAATACCTCCGAGGGACAAAAAAAACGACACATCATTAAATCACATGAATAAAAACAAAGAAAATATAATGAAGAATCTTTGACCTTTCCTAATTTGTTCCCGTTTTTCACAATCTTTGTTATCTTTATGTTGCACAATAACCACACAACAATCTCATGCATATTAGTGATAAGAAAAGTAATAGCAGATTCGCACTACTCTACAATCATATAGAACTGGTCACATGACATACACACACTGAATAATCGACAGCATAAGATCTGACGTAATAATTGTAAATAGAGTGCAGAACTTGTGGAAGTAGAACTTACCAAAGACTGCAACGTACACGGGCCTCTCCTGTCACTACTGTGTCTTGATTAGCAAAGGAATTGTGTATATGAAGGAGCCAAATAACTTACTCAAATTGAAAAATTGTTATCAAATTGTTAAGTTAGGAAACAACACCATTTCATAGCAATCAGACTTACCAAATGGCTACGATTTAAAATGAGGACCAACTGATTTTATTTGCAAGTAGATAAATCAGCGGGCTTCAAATTGGGATTAGACTAAATCGGTGGGATAAAACTGTCTCACGGCTTTTTATATTAAGAAGAAGAAATCTTCTCCCCATCTAGGGGATTTTTTAAAAAAAAAACAGCCCCGTAAAATCACTCTCGCGAGGATTCGAACCTAGTTTACTGGGTGCTATTCAAGCTTTCTAACAACTAGGTTAGAGGGCCTCTCACCTAAATAGAATATAGGATGACCATAGTATTATATACATGTGCTATTATGGACGTAAAAAGAGTTATTCATGGCTACCGTATTATTACTCCAAAAATTCAGTAAGCCAAATAAAACCGAAAACAGAGAAGAGAAGAGAAGAGAAGAGAAGAGAGAGAGAGAGAGAGAGAGAGAGAGAGAGATGGTAGCACTATGGCTCCAATGCAAAACACTGCTCTATCGGGATCCTGAGAGGTCATATGTAGCCAAAAACACTTTCTATGACAACTTTATATCAGAAAGAACAATATTTAATATCGTGCGGACTTACCGAGCTTTTTTTTCTTTCTTTGGAGATGCAATCCATCTGATTTACTGAGCGCATAAACCACTAAACTCCACACTTGAGCACATCATATAGAACAAAGAATGAACATAGCACTTTAACAAAGAATGTGTTGATTCTTGTCAAAAAAAGAAACTCTAGTAATATGTACTGTACTAAATAATCGTTGACATGAATCCTGCACCCTACAAAATGCACAACAGAGAGAAGCACATCTTACCTAACGACATTGTGACATCTAACTATGCTCCTCTAAACCAATGGAAATCCAATTCGGGAAGAGATGACAAAAAGCAAACAATATGATTTTATAGTCAATGCGATACAACCCAACTAACTTCCTAAAGAGAGGTGACAATAAGATGCACAACTATAAAAATCATGTAAACACAAATAGTGAGCATTTGCTCTTTTTTCCCCTTTAATGAGCCAGAACACCAGTATGTGGGACTTTTGGTTTAGATACTGGGGCACTTTTTTTTTGAAATAAAAGCAGGAGCACTGCTATGTCATATAAGAAGAAGAGCAATGGTACATAACAGGCCGAAGCAACACCACCACACAGCAAACCCCAGAACAAAACAGACGCACACAACACCACACACCACCAGCCACGACCATGTGGGAGACAAGATCAACACAGGCCGCTGACTCCTGCGCCATTGTCACCAACGCTGTGTCACGCCAGAGGCGTAACCCGCTGCAGGCCCGACGGCCCCCCGAGCTCCTCCACCATGGGACTGTCACCCTCGAACTGCAAATACAAAGCCGCCGATCCTTCCGATCCATAGAAGCTTCAGCACATACTCCCGTCACAGCACAGGGGACGCTCACTGATCCTGGCCTCTCTGCGTGGGGGCCTCGCCTCACCCACCGCCTCACTCTCTGCCAAGGACACAGGTAACAAACGTCGCATAGAGAGCATCACCTCCACCCCGCCGTCACAGAAATCACCACTGCACCAAGCACCACAGTTCAAGCCTTCCAGCACCATGGGCCCTCAGCACTGACAGCAACACGGACCACCGAGCATCCAGCTGCACCACCGGCCAGCTCCACCACCACCACAAGCGACGGGCTCCAGACACGACGCCTTCAAGAAGGTTACGACGCAAAGGCGCCGCCGTCGCACGTCCAGAAGGACGAGGTTTTCACCCTGAGAGCCCCTGCAACGAGAACGTAGTGCCTCACCATGATTCCTTCAGCAGGGAGACCGACGCCCTAGCGCCGCCATCATGACCACCATCCGGTGAGAGCTTTCGCCCGACTGCACTGCTCCCGCCGCCCGCTCGTGAGCATGGGGGAAGCCAGCACTGGCACCTCCGCAGACCTGCTAGCAGGGAGCCCCGACGCCTCCCAAAGCACCACCTCGGCGCTGCGAGGAGCACGGACCACCCTTGGCCCCGCCGCCATGGCGACGCCAACCAGCCGCAGCAACAAAGGGGGGCCGGCCAGTCCTGGCCCGCAGGGCACAGGACCAGAGACGGCCGAAGCAGCCAGGCCGCCCCCGACGATGCCGCAGCCCTCGACGACGCCGCAGTGCGTGCCCGTCGCCGGCACGCGCCAGTCTTCAGCTCGCCGTCGCGCCGCCATCACCCAGCCTAGGCCTGCGCGAGAGGGAGCAGGGAGGCCACGCCGCCGCCATCCTCACGGTCCGCACGCACTTCGGCGGCCTGCTCCGGCGGCGGCGCAGCGGGAGGGGGTGGAGGGGAGGGGCGGCGGCGGGTAGGGTTGGGCTCCCTGGCGTCGCCCGCGCGAGAGCGACGCGAGGGAGAGGAGAGAGAGCCTACTGAGGCACTTTTGCCTGAATGAATCACTGTCTGTATATTTGCCAGTACTGCATTTGGATGAAGTCCTGGTGTGCTGCCTGGACCAGGCAGCCTACTCTGAGGCAGCATTTTTCTCGAGGCAAATTCTCCAGAACTCCAACCAAACAAGCCCGTGCAGGATCCAGGTCCCTCTTCAACCTCTCGCCCGTGCGCCGATCCAGGTCCCTGCTTCCCCCACCTCTTCTCGCTCCGCCGGCGGTAGAATCCACAGCGACAGGGAAAGAGGGAGGCGAGCGCCATGGTAAAGATCCATCCATCCCGAGCCCTGCGCCCCTCCCCATGGATCCCCCGCAAATCCAACTCACGTTCCTTTGTCTGATTTCGCAAGTCGGCGCTGTTCAACTTCAACTCCTTCCTGACCGTGGTGCTGCTGGTGATCTGCACCTGCACATACATCAAGATGCAGTTCCCGGCCATCCTCAACGACCGCACCGGGTAATTTGCTTTCTTCCATCGGTACCTTACCGAATCGCAAAGAATTTGGGGATTCCATATGTAGCCATCAGATGCCCTACCATGAGTGATACAGAGTTAGTTGAAACCTCTCAGAATGATGAATCGTACCATGATAACTGCAAAGTTAATTTGTTTTGAACTAGATTGATAGCAACGAGGTATTTAAGTCTGAGGTTCATAGTACTCCTAAGATATTTGGCTATTTGCAGTTGCAGGCTGCATAGGATCCAAAAGTTGTTATACTCTTTTGCACTACCTTTGGTGAATCAAAATGAGTGCAAGTAGATTTCAAAAGAAATTGGGAAAATTGGCCAGGGGACACCGTTCAATTGTGGTTTTTGCCGCAAGCCATTGAAAAATCTTGTCTTTGCCAAAAGACACTACTGAACTGTGGTTATTTGGCCTGGGACACTATACAGATTTTTATATTCGATTTAAGTGGAAAGCTACACAGATTGACTATCCTACCCCTTGCCTACACCGGACCATCTTCTCCGATTGATTCGTGCGGCAGAAAAAGGCAAACAGATTTATCGACGCCGTCTCTCCGGCACACGAAGTCCCGGCGCGGCGGCGTTCAGCGCATGCGCGTCGTGGCCATGGTGCCCTTCTCTGTTGATAGCGCCGGCTGATGCAGATGGACCTCCATGTTTGCCGACCTGACCGGCCCCGACAAGTCGCTAGATTCAGCGACAGGCAGTGTCGCAGTGACGGCCAAAGCTCCATGGTCTCACCGTCGAGCACAAGTTGCAACTCTATTTAGCCGTGAGCTAATTGCCTAATTAGTTGGCATGCAGAGTGCTGCATTCGTGATCTGCAGCCTCCGCCGGGAGTGGGCACCGTCGCCGGAATCGAGCGCCACGGCCGCCCGGAGACGTCACCTGCTCCATCTTCTCCATCGCTCTCACGTCGCGGAGGTGTGCCCTTGCGGCCCTTGGCCATGCTTGAGGCGGCGGGGCACTCGCACCTGGCGGGGGCACCTTGCTGGTGCACTGCTGGAGTGGGGCTCTGCCCCCTGGACCTGGGTACCGCGCCGGAGCCCCAGAGGGCCTCTAGAGCAGCCGCCGACGCTTGGTGAGGGAGCCGCCGAGAGCCATTCAACGGTAGAAGAAAGGGTAAAGCTGTCCATATTTTAGCTTCCTATTAAAATCGAATACAATAATAGCCATAGTGTCCAGGAACAAATTACCATCGTTGTGCAATGTCTTGGGGCAAAGACATCTTTTTTTGGTGGCTCCTAGCAAAAGCCACAATTGAACGGTGTCTATGGGCCAATTTTCCCGAAGAAATTGAGTGCAAGTGTTTCATTTTGTCTATTTATCCCCCTTTTTTTGTAAAACCATTTCCTGCTCAACGATTGAGCCAACATCAGTTCAGTTGATTTGCACTTGAATAAGCCAGCCCCCAGCCTCATTTGTGTCAAAGCCGATGAACTTGACCTTCATAATTCTTATCCATAATAACTTGATAAGGAACGGAATATTTCATGTTGTTGTCCTATCTCATGAAACAATTAGAAAAGAATTAGCTCTCATTTTTTCCTTGATTGGAAAAGCCTGGATCCCACCAGATTTGGAGCAAACAGCAAACATAGGACCGTGAAGGGATAACCATGTCTACATTGTTAACTGTAGTTATCTGATTTTCTTATATTCTCAGTTTCTCACATACCCCATACAATCTCTAATGACAGGTTCCGAGGTTTCTTTTGGAAAGCTGCCAGGATAGGTATGCATCTTTTCCTGCTTCTAAATAAGCTTCTTTTCATTGTTCTGATACCCATTTTCCGTCACATAAGTACATAAACCCCTACCAGCGCATATTCTGTGCTTTCCGTGCATTTTCTTTATATTTATAGTTCTTACGGGACATTGTTGCCACTACTTTGAACTCTAAGTCTCTAACTACTGTTTTGCCCTCAGTTTCGCATATTTGCCTCTCCGCCCCTGTTTTTGTCACTCCTTGAGTTGGAAGGGGGCAAAGCAAATGGGTTCAAAGTTCATCAGCTTTGACCCTGAAACCAGTGGAGGAGGGGCAAAGTGAATGTTCAGTTTGGAAAAGTAGGAGTAATGGTTCAATCTAGGAGGGAAAATCAGCAATTAGAGTTCCAACTAGGGGTTTCCGTGCAATTGCCTGTTTTTTTCTATGTTTCAAGATTGAAATGGTTCAAGCTGACTAGCTGAGATTATAGTTGAGTCCTCTTGATAACTCCAATGGTTAAGTTTGTTCCGGCTTTGTAAATTTCAACAGAAATATGGAACTTTTGGCAGTTTCATTAGTGAAATATTGAAGTTCTTGCTGAACACAGGAAATTATCTTGCATTATGTTGCCTATAAATTTAATTGTCATGCTTAGTGCATGATATGGTTCCTCTATTATACTTGGCAACAACTCTACTCCCGTATCTTCAATCAAAGCAAATATGAAACAAGGGTAGAAAAGGCACCTAGAGATTCTGTAGAGAGACCTGGGACTTTATGGGCCCATTTATATGGAAAATCAATTAACATATATAAACTGCTGTGTTTCTTGTTTAACTAAAACACCCATGGTTCTGGTGGTGTGGGTAACTATTATGCTAACCCTAGGTTAACTTAGATGTAGTAAAACTCATGGACTTTGTAGAGAGCGTTTTTCCAAATTCCATCAAGTGCTAAAATATTTTTAAAAGCTCATTAATGGACCTAATAAGCAAAGAGTACTACATTGAAGCAAAATGTTAAACATATTGAGCTGATTTGTGTTGGATATCTCCGTAGCCATAGCAAACAATGCCAAGGCACTATGATGCGCTGGTACTTATCCAGACCAAGGTCTATATGTTATTTTTCAGCTGTAACCATTTTAATTTTTTTTAGGACAAGTAACCATTTTAATTGTGTTGGCCCAAAACTGGTTTCTTCATTTCTCTCCCAATAACATGGCAGTTTGGTTATATATGTATAGACAAAACATAAGGGTAATTTAATAGGTAATATAGATAACTAGGTGCTCACAGGCACCACCAGCCATACCACTACTACTAAGACTTATCCTGTCAAATTGGAGAGCCCAACCAAGGGTCTTGCAGATCATGGATGCCCAACCCTCCATACTTAATTGTCTGAGAAACCCTTGGCCAATAAACAAGGCAGTTACCACCACTGGTTTGGTCCTGTCCCTTCCAAAGGAAACCCATTATTAGTTTATCAATGGCCTTAAGCGCCCACTAATGAATGTCCATTGATGGGGTACAATGTTGCATTTCAACTGGGCATGTGATTAGTCACTTTTTGACAAGCGGCTGCATCTTAGCTTTAGAAGGCTTCTTTATCAATCAGCAGGAGCCTGAGATTAGAGCAAGGGAAATTCTTCACCTCAATGTAGCAGACTGTCGATAATAGCCAAGTCTTTCTCCTGACACTGAATGGGAGTCCCTGAGTACACAAGAATAATGTCTTGAGCCCAGCATTGCCATTTTATTTTTAGGTATGGTACTGGCATGCGATGCCTGTTGCCTATTTTGACAAATGTCGCCGACATGTTCCAGATATCGCCAGCTTGTTGGTGAAGCTGGTTCTCATTTCTTTGACAATTTATTAATTTATCCTTAGATCAAAATTTCAAATGCTAGTGCTGGGCTTCTGGTGCTGGCATGTTGAAAGTAGTTAGCTAAGCAATTTTGTTATTACTTTAGATTAAACACATGTGTCTGAATCATTTTATTTATCCCACAAATTCCAAATCCTACATGGACAATTTTTAGCACAATTTATCCTGAATGGCAAATTTTTAGCACAATTTATCCTGAATGGCAAATTATTAGCACAATTTTTTTTTATCAATTCATCCATTTGTTTCTTAAGAATTTAGAATTGAGCGTCTCTCATGTTTCTTTATCAGGTGAGCGATTGAGCCCTTGGGTATCATTCGGGTGCTTGGCTATGGGAATATCCACTATATTCTTCTAAGGCCAAAGTGTTAAACTCCATTATTTTAGTCTAGGATGCAGAACATTGTTTTACTTGTAGAAAGAACTGTTATATTTCATTTTAGCCCATGTTAAGTGAAGCATTTTGCTTTAATGTTTATTATTGTGATGGAGGCAAGCGCTGATCTTTGTAAGGCATCATCACTCTGGTACTCAGGTCTGTCTCTACACTGGGGTGAAATATATTGTACCATCTAATGTCTGATTATTATTGTGATGAACAGTTTGATTGGTCCTGTTTATCATATATTGTACCCCAAAGAAACTTTAATATATGAGAGTAAGTTGTTCTTCTCAGTCACAGTTGTAATCGTTCCTTGTCTGACAATTCTGTCTGCATTAGTGTTGGGCATAATTTCAGACACTGAATTGTAATCCGCATCAGAATTGTTTGCTCAACAAGTTAAAGAAAGACTAGCATTTGGAAGAAATAGACTCAATAGATGTGTATAGTTTGGGATGATTTGACCAACATTTATGTCCAAAGTTTGTTTGTGTTTTGGCGTTAGGCACTTGGATGTGTAATCTGTTACTCTACACGAGAAGAACGAACAAACTTTGTTCGAACAGACATTTCATTGGTAAAACTAAATTAAACAGGTAGGGGTACAACACAATGCCAGCATAATAATACAAATGATTCAACAAACTGCTGCTCCACTAAATACCGCGGGTTTGTTTTTAGAAAATTAGTGAATTCTTTTTTTTTTGAAAAAAAATCATATGTCTGTGGCACGCTGAGCGGATGGATTGGATGGCCAGAAAAAGGAGGCAATGTAGCCTACGGCCCTACGCGGTTAGAATCACCCAAAGAATTTGATAGAGGCTGGCACATGAAACTACTTAATCCGGAGAAGGCCATGAAACAAAGAGCTTTGATGGGAAAAGTTATGACAAAATGGCATCGACCCAGCTTCGACATACAGTGATACACGGCAAAAGTTGAGATGTACTCCCTCCATCCCAATTGTAAATTGTTTTAATTTTTTTAAGTCAAACTTTTGACAAAACTAAAATGACTTACAATTTATAAGAAACAGAGGGGTATACACTATTTCTCTATTTAAAAGTATGCTCTACGAAGAAACATTATGGGTGGAGTTATGCATTAAAAAATCTACCAGCTCACTGTAGGTTATTACTTATTAATTGTGAGGTTGACAGAAGTTTTGGACACTTCGACTTCATACTATTTTAAGAAAAAAATCAACTCCCAAATGAGCCAAACAAACCATCATTATATTTATTATAAAGGGTTTTAATTTACTTTCTCAAAAAAGGGTTTTAATTTACTATCTCCCATCTATCCAATTTGTTTGCTTAACCTTATGAACAAAATGTTGGCTCATTTTATCTCCTCGAACTATTTTAGTTGGTTCAACTAATATACCCCCTAATGAGATTTGTCTTTTTTGTTTCTCCGTCTATAAGTTTAAATTTTAATAGGTAATTTATAACATGATGTCCTATATTATATAAACACATTATGGATTTTTCACAATTATTTTGTGTGCCATTTTGTATCCCTATGATCAGATCCCGTGTTAAATGTTCCTAACCTATTAAAATCTTTATAAAAGCCTATTGAAATAAGCATGAAAAACTGTAAATATTTTTTAACATAAGGCATCATATATATACCCCACAAAATTTGAATTCATAACTCATTTTCTAGGCGGAGAAACAAAAAAAAAAGATAAATTCTATTGGAAGTAGAATATACCAACAAAAATAGTTAGTGGAGGCAAATTGAGCCGAAGTTTTATTGAGATGGTTATATTTACATCTTTCTCCGATCAATTCTTAGTGTGGAATGAACTAAGTTCACCACGCCATATGTCATGATTTATGTTCTACGATTAGAAAACATGATTGGTGTAGTTGTGCATTCAAAATTCTACCACCTCATTGAATGTTTTTTTCCTTGCGAAAGACGAGCACAGACGCAGAAGCTTACAACACATGCATACTCACTCCTATAAATACGTACGTAGACCTTGCCCGCTATGATTATGAGCACCTCTAAGAGACTAAACCGGTAAATATCAAGATTGATGGACTGTTATTAATTCTAAGCTTGAAGGAAGTTTTGTACACTTCGACGTCAAAACGGTTTTAAGAAATAATCAACTCCCCGGACGAGCCGCCCAATCAAAACATCATCACTTTTTACATCTCCTTCCAGAGGTTATTTTCTTGGTGTTGGATGAAACGTCACCATGCCATGCCAGTATGCCATATTGCCATGCATTATGACGACTGTACCTTGATGGTTGCGGATCACCTCGCCACCTCCCGGCTGAAGCTAGAAAAAGGCGAACCGACAGGACATGCACCAAACGGCCATTGATGCCTCATGTCGCCGATGAGGTCAGCTTGGCTAATGGCTGATGTGCAGGTCCTCGACCTCACAGGGGCTTGGACGGCGACGTGTGAAGGGCTTGCAGGTGCCGCTGTCCCATGTCCCCTACCATCGAAGCAGATGCAGATCCAACTGAAACGGACGGACGGGCACGGCTGCTGTTACGCTACGACGACCGATCGAGCTACTCCCAGCTTGACCAACTAACATATATCGTAGATAAGAAGATGCCATAATGCAGACGAATAATGTACTAATTTTCCATCATTTTGGCAATGCAACACCCGCGTCATTATTTAAAAAAAAAACACCCGCGTGGTGGACTTTCGTTTGAAAACTAAACGACCGTGGACCTTGGTGCGCTAGCGCTAATAATAATAATCGAGGTAGATGAAGCACAGTAGCAATCGAATTAAGAAATTAAGAAGCTGTCTTCAAAAACAGATATTAAGAAAGAAGCTGCAGACCTGTAGTTGGTCATCCATCAGAATCGGTCAGCTCCGGTGCCACGCGGGCATGCAGAGATGAGAGATCAGCGCGTGTACACACGTGACGTGACGGTTTCGTCAAGAATCTAACCAGCCACGATATACTATATAACATCAAACAACACTTGTTTAAGGCAAGATCGCAAGAACAAATCAAGAAGCCATCGGAAACTAACCGCTCGATCTGAAACAGGCGCGTGACCACGGCCCAGCAGACTGACCTGGCCTGGCTTGAGCAGTTTTGACGCGTTCGATCCGACCAAAACGGCATCCCGACCCGATCGGTCGCGCACGTACGACGTCATCGTGTCCTCCTCTGGCCGGCCGATCGCTCGGTCGTCCGGCCGGCACGCCGCGCCCGCACCACACCAACCGTGCATGGCCTTCGCGTCGTCTCGTTGAATTGGTAGTACGCGTGCCAGCCGGTGCAACCACCACCGTCCTGCGCGCGCCTACGTTTATTGGCACGCATGCATGCATTTACCAGCGTACCTATCTCAGAAAAAATAGCTAGGTAGTACTTCCTCCGTTTTAAATTATAGCTAGTTTGAATTTTTTATTATAATTTTGACCGCTCATTTTATTTAAAATTTTATATAAATTATCTAATTTGGAACTGAGAGAGAGTAGTATTTGGCGTGTATTACCGCACACCGGATATAACTATACACTGGTTGTTGCATTGCATTTTATATAAGCTCCATCGTCGGCTACTACTTTACGAGCGAGAGTACGTACGTGTGCATTACATTAAGCTTCCGGCCTGTTTTAATTTGTCAGAAAACCGAACAGTGAACTGTGCGTGTGACCAGCTTGGCAGCTTCTAGTGTCGGCGTTTTAGTTTTTACTCGCTGGTTTTATGGTCGTCACTGTTCATATATAGGTGACCGTGGTACGGTACGGTGGCGAAATGACCATCTTGCGCGTCCAGAGCATGCAGTGTTTTTCTCCAATCATGCAGCAAACGCACGTACGGGCCGGGGCATCGGTGCTTTTGGAGTTTTGGTTTTGTGTGGTCTTGCTTGATGCCAGGTAAACTAGAAAAGGCTGGGAAATTTTTGTTTTAAAAAACAAAAGCTGGACAAATGAATTCTTTTTTTCCTCTGTGCAGATGTCCTAACTCCTAATTACTACATTAGTTACATGTAGGCCTAGGGTAAACGATCGATTAAAGTTCCAATAATTAATCGTGCCAGGCCTAGACTACTATATGCAATTAGGCCTTGTTTAGTTTCCAAATTTGGTGTACCAGATTTAGGAGTTTAGGGTCTCTTCGTAATCATTGCGTCACTGTAGCATTTCGTTTGTATGTACGAAAAATTGTACAAAAATTGATTAATTAGGCTCAAAATGTTCGTCTCGCACAGTACAACAGAACTGTGCAATTAGTTTTGATTTCATCTACATTTAATACTCCATGCATGTTACGACGTTTTGATGTGATGAGAAATTTCCTTTTTTTTACATAGTAAATTTAAGAGTTACTTTTTAACTAAACAAGGTCTTACAGTTTCAAAGGACCCCGGCTCATCTAGCAGTACCATGCATCCAGCTAATCAATCCCCGTAGGCTACCTCATGTGTTCCTCCAGTGACAAAATATAATGGGGGGCTTTTAAATTGGACCACGTTAACGCGCGACGGGTCGCGCGCCAGTCCATCGCGCGCCAGTCCATCGCGCGACCCCTGTTGTCCAAAGCAATCAGCACGTACGACCCCCCGCTGTCTAAATTAAACAACATGCATAGCTAGGAGGAAGAACAGTATTTTTATCGTGGAACAATTCGTGACGAGAGGAGCATGCTGACGTTTTCTTACCTACTCTATTTCCTTTTTGATTGATAATAACTTTCTCAGCAAGCGTCCATTTTCGAATCCGTTTTCACATTTGTGTTCCTTATGATTTTCTCTACGGAACAAGACCCATTTTTCATAGGTTTCGAAGTAATTTTTTATATTGTCAATCTCTGTATACCAGTATTGGCAACTTGTGTAGATGTTTTGTATCAATCTATATATATTCGGATGATGTATCAACTTATATAGGTTTAAACTATCAACTTATATAAATTTTATCAACACCTGTAGGTTATGGATATACCACTTTCAGTAGATTATGTCTATCAGTTTCTATACATAATGAATATCAATATGCATACATTATAACTTGCATAGAACTGTGGCTATAAATTGATATAATTTCTACATTGAACTTGTGCTATATTCTAGCTATCAATTTATCTAAATTATAATATCAATTTATATAGACTTTGTGTGTGGATTCTAATATTAATTTATATAGACTTTGACTATCAACCTATATAGGCAAGTATAAGAATATGACTGCCTAGATTGGTAAAAAGAAAAATGGCTTAAGTTGATAGTACTAGATTGCGGAGAATGCCACAAAACATGTCTTATGTTGGTAGTATTAGACTATAAAGGTATTATATACTCTTATGTTAAATAATATGTAACGACTTACATAATATATCATCTAACAACCTATACACAAGTTTTATTATATATTTATACATAAATTGTTACT
>OAMR01000135.1:1633766-1648629 GCA_900205405.1 Echinochloa crus-galli
TTACTAGCAAGAACGCACGTGCGGCACGCAAGTTTATTGATGACATGTATGTAGTAAAACAATATCACTTCACTTTAGTGCAAAGCGTTTTTAAAAATACTTTATATTCGCTCTCTCATGTATGGAGAGCTTTAGGTAGTTTCAAAACTCATGATAGTTGGTATTTATTTATATGAAGAAAACTCTCTAATTTATTGTCTTTTAGCATTACGGGATAATTATGTATAGACGTGGGTACAAATGTGGGTATATTTAGGTGGGCCCTTTTTTGGTGAAAAAAGTTTTAGGTTTAGAGGGGGAAATCAACTTGGGTTCCCCCTTTAATTGGTCTTAGTCTAATTCGTCGTCCTGGTTTATTGACAGGTGGGTCCTCTGTGAGGGGGTATAGGTGGGGGTGGGCCTTTTATTGGTGAGAAAAGTTTCAATTCCAATTCTCTTTATAGTATAGATTTGTGAAATTACTTTCATCGGAACATCTCTTTTTCCTCTCACTCCCTCTTCCTAATTATACGTGTATACTCCTAGTTTTGATTTTCTAAAAGTATAGTTTTTATTATTTTAGATATAAACATATATCTAAATGTATATATAGAAAAACTGTGTAGTACTAGTATCTAAATGCCAGAGCCTAGCCAGTAGTTCCTGGCCAAAGCCGGTGTGCCCGTCCCCCACATGCGCGGGCCGTGCAGGCGCAGGGGGCGCACCCGTCGTTCCGGCCGAGGAGCCAACCGAACCGCGGACGTGCCAGCCATGCGCGCACGCGAGGTCCAGCGTACGTCCCGTCCCCCTCCTCTCCCGCCGTGCGTGTCCTTGGCTCCTAGCGTTCCTCTCTCGCTACGCTACCCTACCAGATATCCTCCCCTGCCCTTTCCCCGAGCACCCTGCACCTGCACCTGGCCGGGCTCGCTCGCCCCGACGCGCGTGATCCGATGCGAAGCGCACGCACCAACCGCGCGCACGGCCACCCCCTGCCACCGTCGAGATCACGCAATCATTCCGCCCAGTACTCGTTATATTTAGAAGTTGTTTTGGACAACGAGACGGTCTCCAAAATGCAACTTTGGCTTATTATATTTACAAAAATATTTATTAAAAAATAATATATGAATACTTTTATAAAAATATTTTTTAAGACAAATCTATTCGTATAGTTTTCACATTCTCAAACTCAACGATTTAAAAGTTATTCATAATTTATATTTTCAATGTTTGACTAAAACCTTGTCCAAAACGATTTCTAAATATGATATGGAGGGAGTATATTCGTATGTGTATAGCCGGGAGGCGACAGGCGAATCGCCGATCCCAATCCGTGTGTGCGCGCTGCCTGCCCTGGCCCCCAACGCCCGCCCGCCCCCGCCCCCCGGCCAGGTCGCCCGCCACGCCGCCACCCGCCGACGCCGCCGGCGCCGAGAGCGCGGCGAGGGACGCGGCCAGCAGGGCCAAGACGACCGCCGCACGGAGCAGGCGCGCCATGGCGAGCGAGAGAGGAGGCTGCTGCTGATGTGATGGAAGAGGAGGGAGGGGTAATGCCAATGCGAGCGGGGCGGCGTGGCGGGCGACCTGGCCGCGGCCGTCGTGATGCGGCGCGGCGGGCGCGCGTGCCGGGGCACGGTGGGCGAGTGCCTCGAGTACTTCGGCGCGGACGCCGAGGGCGAAGGCGACGTGGCCGGGATGGCCACCGGCGGCAGCAAGCGCCGCGTGCTGCAGAGCGGCTCCGGGTACATCGGCTACGACGCGCTGAAACGGGACAACGTGCCCTGCTCCCAGCGCGGCGCCTCCTACTACAACTGCCAGCCCGGCGCCGAGGCCAACCCCTACTCCCGCGGGTGCAGCGCCATCACCCAGTGCAGGGGCTGATCGTGTCTCTTCCGGTTAACGTTAATCGCAGCGGGGTTAAGGCTAATCGGTTGCTGCTGGTAGCGTCCATGGTGATGTTTGTTTTAAGAGCTTGAGATGAGATATGGTGGAGGCGTGACTGATCGATCGGTTGTGCAGTGGATATGTGTCTGTTCTGTAAGTTGTAGCTTCGCTCCCCTTCAGAGTGGAAGTAAAAGTAATTATGATCGTGTTATTCTGGTGTGTCTCTGAATCTACTGCAATGAATTTTCATCTTGCGTCTTTCATATGTTCAAATAGGTTTGATCAAATTTTCTGTCAAAAAACGATGACTGTTCCTGCATTGTTCTCGATCGACAATAGAGCTGTGCTCATAAATCGATTACTGGCTCTATATGAGCTAGCTTTGGCCAAATTTTCAGGATGCCTGTCATGAACGAAACGTCAATTCCTTTTGAGTTGAGCTGTCAGGTCTGAGTATCAACTTCACCCTTTTCTTTATTTCACTTTTGTTTGGGTGATCGGCGGATTCGGATCAGACCAGGCTCTATATATGGTGGCCAATCTTCAGTCCTTTAGTCTCAAAGGGAAAACGACCCTGCCTTGTTGAAAAGATCAATTCAAATGGGCTAGTGATCAAATTAGTGTTCAAATATATACTCTTTAAAATTAGTCATTTGCGGCTACCACCAACTGTGGTTGGGCTGTCATTTTTCACCTTATGTGGAGTCAATGTACCTAGGAGCTTTATTGTTGCCATAAATAAAAGCAGATTCCTTTGCTTTTCAAAGAGACGTGTAGGGGCTGTTTGCTTGCCTGCATCCAGCCCAACCAGGCTCCCCGGATGCAGACCGGCCTTGTTTGCTTGTCTGCATCAAGTTTTGAGCCAGGCCCCCAGATGCAAGATTTCCCTCCGAGCCAGGCTCCGGTGATGCGGAAATTTTGGCCGTTTCCAGCGAGCCAGGCTCCGGCGATGCAGCTCAAGCGTGTGCCGTGCGTATGGGCCACCATGCAAAGACACAGGAAAGCAGTGGTACGCATCAAGCAAACAGCGGCTGAAGCAGGACTGCATGCATGCATACGAGAACCAAACAAGCAGCTCCGGCACCTGCGGAGCCTGGCTAGACTGGGCTTGGTTGCGGCATGCGAGCCAGGTTGTAGCGAGCAGGCAAGCAAACACGTCCGTAACTACTACTACTTGAGATGTGCATGCATCTGTAGCAGTGTGACAGTAACTCTTTACCATGGGCCAACTGGGACCAACTAAATCCATATATCCACCCTTTTCAGTGGAATTTGTATGTATTGCTCAAGATTGTTAGTGACATTTTTACCATGCTCTTTTTACCACACCATCAGACGTCGTCAGTGACATTTCATTCAACCACCGAGCATGAAAAAAGAGTGAAGCTGCATGCCTCTCTTTGTTTTCCTTATGGGGTCAATAGGGATTTCGAAGGACCATAATTTGAAGAAACTAACAAAAGCTGAGAAAAAAAGAAGAATCTCCGAAAAAAACGTGACCCCCCTAAATTTTGGGTAAGGAGGTGTACAGCTGCAGCGTTATTTCGCATATAAAAGAGCCTAAAAGTAAAGGTTAGTGGTGCATATTTGCAAAACATTCAGGATCTTATAGTAGGCGTGTCATCCTTACGCAGGGGCTATTTTAATCTTCTCTGTATCGTTCTAATTTTATCGGATGTCTCCGAAGAGACAACCCGGTGCCCACAGCTGAGCTTATAAGTTGGTTTCCCTATGGTTTGCTGGGCAGTATGGGACTAAACGCTGTTTCCGTCGCTCGTTCCCTTCCCAGTTCCCACAAGCGCAACGACGCCTCACGCTCACGGGCCATCGAGTATTCCGAGCGCGAGAGCGCAAAAGGCCCCTGCTGTGTGGGCTGGATCTTTCAACGCGGCCCAAATACATCACGGGAGGTGGTCGGCTTTCGTTGTTTTTGTTGCCCAAAAAAACTTCATCACTTACAATAAAAAATTGAACATGTTCGGTGAATCGGTGGCTCGGTGCGGTCGTTTTCAGTACTCAAGGTTCGCGAGCTCTGCCTTCTTCGCGCTTCTCGCCGAGAAAAGGCTAGGGTTTTGCTCCCGGAATCTCCTCTCTCAGCCGCCGCCCGACCGTGCGCCGGCGATACCACCGCCTCCCTCCTCTGATCCGGCCGTTTTGATCCCCGGATCCCGCCCAAGATGGTGCGTCTCTCCCCAACCCCCCCTCGTCTCGATCCCCAAACCTGAGATGTGGTTGGTGGCCGCGACTGATTCGATACTTTTGTTGTTTTTGTGCAGCTTCCCCTCTCGCTCCTCAAGACTGCCCAGGGGCATCCCATGGTAAGATCCCCGTGGCTAGCTTCGTCTTTTCGTTGTTGCGTGATTCCTGGTTTGGATTCATGTTGTCTCTAATCGTTGCAACCTTTGTGATCTCAGCTCGTGGAGCTGAAGAATGGGGAGACTTACAACGGGCATCTGGTCAACTGCGACACGTGGATGAACATCCACCTTAGGGAGGTTATTTGTACCTCAAAGGTGAATTCTCGTGCCCTTTGTATTCATGTTGTGATTGCCTGATTGGTAACATTAGTTAAGTGTGCTGCTAGTTTTGGGGTAAATCACTTCTCTGAAGAAATTCAAATAGTGATACAGCGGGGTTCCAGTTATCCTGGTCTATGGATTATGGATTTCCTGTGCTTATGATTTATTATTGCTGGCTGCAGGATGGTGATAAATTTTGGAGGATGCCGGAGTGTTACATCCGCGGGAACACCATTAAGTATCTTCGAGTTCCCGATGAGGTATGATGAATTTGGACTCATGAATTTCTGGGTTGATGAGCATAGTTAGTCTCTACTTTCAGTCTGCTTTGTTGTTAGATAGTGCACTTTTTCCCTGCCATTAGGATTTCCCTCATGATTATATTTGTATTGCTTGAAATTTTGATCAATATCTCTTGTAGGTGTGGATTTGTTTTATTTTTTGGTGAAGAAATTGATTGTTTACACTGAATTTCAGTATAAGAACTCAGAATTGTATCACAAAAGACATGACTGTATGAAGTACTTGATCTTATGTAGTCATTTAGGAGGTTCTTTAAGAGATACTGTAGCCTTGGCAATCCGGAGCATTGATCATCTGAATGTTAGTGACAAGTGAACCAGCATTTTGTACGAAATCATAAATGTAGATAACAATTTTCTTCTCATATCATAAATAAGGCAAGGAGTGTGCTCTGTTTTAGTTTTTAGTTGGCCTGCATATCTCCGAGAAAAGCACTCTGTGCCAAAACTAAAGTCATATTGATATTAGAGTCATTTTGATTTCACCAACAATATCTATATAGAAGTATTAATATACGAATCATGACGTGATAATAAATTATTTGAATCAAGTAAAGTGCCTTGTACTTCCATAAAAACCGTTTTCCAGTTTTTGTTGCTGTATCAGTAAGTCAAACTGGAATCATGGAGATCATGAGAAACACAATATGTTCTTTTTAGCTGAGCGGAGGAACTGTTTAGGGGTGCTTGCAGGCTATATATGAGTTCTCGTCCTTGTATTATTATCATGACACTGAGTATTTTGTAAAGAAAATAGACCAATGATCTAGTTGTGCATTAATTTTTTCCTTTTAGATCATTAGCAAGTATAACACCAAGTAATCTTCCTCTCCGTGATATAATCAACTAGATCTTTACTACTGCAAAATACGCCTTTCCCTTGCGAAGCATAATGTGAATAAATTGCAGAATATTTTTTTTTTGCGGGTAAAATTGCAGAATAAATTATTTATGTTCTGCCCAGTTTATGTGGTCCCACGTTAGATTTTCTTATGCGCTTACTTCAGTCTGTCTAACTTTCATTGTTGACCTTATGGTTTAGAACTTCAATTAAATGTGCTCAGCAGCCATCAGTTCTTTTGCAGCACGCTAGGATTTTCTTTTGTGTAATTACCTTTTCTTCCCATGCCATTTTTGTTTATATTCTGTTTATTTGTTTCTTTCAGCACACTAAGTTACGTTAGCATCATCCTGCTATCCAGAATGTAGTCTTATTTGAATGAGTTCATTTCCATCTTCAGGTGATTGACAAGGTTCAGGAGGAAACTTCCAAGAGTCGATCAGGTTTGAGTCGGTTGACTTTGACAGCATATGTTTTTACATGTTTGCTCTGTTCATTAACCGCGTAAATTCAATCTGTATGTTATTGGTGTGATCTGTGAACTTGCGATGCTTTAATTGTGTGCAGTCTCTAATAGGCATTTTTTACTTCTGTCATCAGTCATAGTATGTGTATTCTAAGTATGTTTCAAAAGCATGTTTGATAACTATTGGTACCATTTTCGTGTGGTTGACTGGCGTTCTTAATTCCATCAGTAAATAAAATAAGTCTTGTTGCATAGACTTCACTAATTCCTGACTTAGATTTTGAAGGAGGTTGTAATTCCGCTGCTTCTTTACATCCATAAGTTTCTGATCTTTTATAATATAGACCCCAGTTTCAAAATTATGCATGATGAATGCATCTATGTAACTATGTTTACAGAACAGCATTTATGGAATATGGGTGGTTTTATTAATGAAAAGCTCTAACTCATCTCATTAACCCTGTCTGTAAATGCATGCTGCCACTGCATGTTTTTCACAGTTTATACATCGTATTGTTATGGACAGCTGTGCCCGTTTTTCCATTCTTTTGATCCATTTAGGCACATACACAATAGTCTATTTGCTCTTATCAGTTATATCCTATAAATGAATGGATAAATATTGTGATATCTGTTCATGGAGAGTTTGTCTTATTCATTGCATAGCAGTTGGTTACCAGTTCAGGATTGAGTTTATTGATGCTGTTGTAAATGCAGATAGGAAGCCACCAGGTGTTGGCCGTGGAAGAGGAAGGGGAGACGTCGGTGCTAAACCTGGAGGCAGAGGTATGGGACGTGGCCAAGATGATGGAGGCAGAGGCGGTGGCCGTGGAAGGGGTGGTATTGGGGGCAAAGGCGGTAACAAAGGTATGTGTCTTTTTTAGCCACTAGAAAGTAGAAACATTGTTTTCGGTTTCACCAGTTTCTAAAGATACTGATATGTGGCACGCTTCTACTTATTGGCAGGTGGGGGCCGTGGCCGTGGCTGAAGCTGATATTCACAGAGAATGCCGCTTTTTAAGGCCTGTAGCTGTGTTGCATAGATTGCTTAGGACGTTGAGCTGGAATTGGTTGGTTGTGTTCGTGGCAAAAACCAAAACGGTTTGTGGGATCAAAACTCTGGGGAAGAGGCAGCGACCGGCTGCTGCGGCCAGCTTGTCTCTGTTCCTGTAAGCAGTTTACTTGATATCTGGAGTATGAGCTAATATGTTCATTTGCTATGAGCCAGATTATAAATGGCTAATTGATGTTGCTGACTGTTGAGAAAAATGCGCCTTATCTGTGAGTTCATTTGTCCTGAATATGTGGGCATTCAGTGGCGATGTTCGCATAGTAGACTTGAAAAATTTTGTGTGGCTTCTGTGCGTTAACGTTGGGAGGAGCGTAGTAAAGCATTTAACGGAGAGAGGTGCCTAGTAAGAATCTTTTGCCGAAAATACCCAAATTCTGTGCGATGGAGAGCAGATGTGTCAACTAAGTGTCGCACGCCCTTTGATGGTTTAGCCTATGGTTTGTATCTAACCATTCCTATGGAGGAGAATTTTTCTTAAGGTAACTCGCACTTCTATAAAGTTTTGGCTAATCGTCGACGCGCTACTCTTCTCTTGGCCTGTTTGTTTGGTGCTGATCTGTGTCCAGAGAAAATTACTGATGGCTGGTGCTGATTTATGCTGAGAGAAAAATACTACTACTGTGTTAGCTAGGGCAAAGACTCCCAACCCCAGCCTTTTATTAACGTCATTTTGTTTTTCTAAACGAATTTATTAATGTCATTATCGCCGGATCATGAACTGCACACTTTACAAACATGATAATGAATAAACCTCTGGGTCTAGAAAAACCTTAGAACCTCAGTGAAGGGCGTAAATTCCCTCCCAAGAGAATTCAAATCCAGATCACTCAAGTTCCCTAACCACTGGTCAAGGGCCCTTTCACGGTCAAACCTAAAAGAAAGAGAAGCCAGCCGAGTGAAGGGAAATAGGGAATGTTACAGACTCGTCCAGTACGGGCAAATGCTGCATATAATTTGACCAAAGGAGAAGTTGTGCCCCTATCAAAGTTTGAAACTTGTCGAAATCATCCGGCGTGCTCCAGAAATAGCCAATTCTGCCACCAATGCTTGCCTAAACACTGGACACTGGCAGCGAGGAATCTGAAGATCCCGCGGGCGTTGCGGCTCTCCTGCCTTTCAGGAAATCTGCGTACCAAATCGCAGAGCGTCTTGAGCACCTCTTCAGTTCCTTGTCTGCAAAGTCCACGTAGTAGAGGCCATATGTAGTGGCACCGAGGAGCTCGTATAGGTCCATGAGAGACCAGACGAAGTAGCCCTTGGTATTTGAACCGTTCCTGCAGAGAGAACTTGTAAGTCGGGTTGCTGCCGTATCAATTTGAATATGTGGCTTTTCGCCTCGGTGAATTTTCTCAAATGTTCAGTTTATTCATCTGCAAACACTTTGTCAACACGTTTTTTAACAGGTCACTGGTTCAGCAAATGTTGAAACAAAGTTCATTATCTGAATTATACACAGCGCAAGCTAGTGCGACACAAAAACGCCCCAATATTTTTCTCCGCATTTCTTCAGTCTAACAGTTTCCAATATTGCAGCGCCGACTATTAAACCCCTTTTGGTGGCTAGCCACTTCATCCAGTTCTTTTAGGAAAAGCATGTAAAAGAAAAAGGTACTCTATGACTTGTGTGTGTTCCTGAATGCATCTATGCAGTTTTTGTGTTATGCGGGACAACCGCTCCATGCTTCGTGCAGTAGGGCATCAGCTTTAGAATTGGCACAGGGAACTTCTAATATTGTCATTAATATTCACTACTTTTATATTTTTATATCTGATTGATTTCCATGACATTGCATTAAACGGTGCGAACTGCCAAATTACTTACAACTAAAAAGGTAATGTGCGACCACAAGAAAGAAAAAAGGGTAAATACCTGACCGAATCAGCAAGGCTTCTAAGGTGCTCGCTCAAGAATTCCACCCTATGGCCATCATCAAATACCACATCTTGGTTCATTGGATAACCTGAAAGGAACTTTTTGATGACTCTATGCAAATGTGCTGAAAAGATGCATATGCTTGTAACACCAAATAAACCAAATATAGTAATATATACAGGAGGCACTAAAGATACATAAAGGTACCAGATTGACAAGCCTATCTGTTGTCAAGACTAAGGAATGGATTCAAGAACCTACCATTCTCATGGATGTAGATGGGAAGATTGCCATAAGATTGCTTGAAATATTCAAGCACTCCCTGGAGACCATAAGGTGGCACATAACGCTGAGTAGCACTACACATCAGCACAATGCTACCATACATTTATGTACTAATCAATTTGCTAAAAAGTTTCTCTTACCCGGGTGATAGAATTATCTGCAGCAAAGAAATTGTTGATTAGGCATGATAAGATGGTGAAGTTATAATTGGTTGAACAGCTAAAGGTATGGGAAAACTCATTTCAATTGTAAGAATTAAAATTTGGCAGGTGTTGTGTAAGCGATCCACTTACTGGCAGTAACTATTAATCGGTACCAGACCAAATCATGCACTATGTAGTCACAGTTAGATCAGCAACTTTATGGATAGAGAATCCATTAGCATGCACAGTCACAGAGGAGTTTCTTAAATGCCATCAAGTAAAATATTTTATGATATAAGAGGTATGGCACATCGTCATGATGTCAACTTCATTTAACATTAATGAGGTCATAACATAGATGGTTAATGATGGATTATGGACTCATGGTTTTATAGACCAGAGTTAGCTGTTCAATGGACCGTTTTAAAGTTTCCTTAGTTGAAGAACGTCCAAAGTACCCATCTATCTGACCACATGCTTATTAGTCATAAATAGATATACATTCTACCATTGAGTAGGAGGCAGGATAAATATGGTGAAAAATCAACTAAATTAGATACTATATAAGTTGTATTGGTGCTACTTCTTCCCCATGTTTTGTTTTTAGTACAAATATAGTGCATGAGAATAACAATGGAAATTTGGACAGATATGTAAAGTCACTGGACAAGGCCAAGTACGGAACTAACATATTGTTTTAACAGATGCATCAGCCAAGAAATCTCTTTCATTGCTTGTAGCAGCCTGTGGTTCATCCTTCACGTACATTATTGAGTAGTAATTTACACCAAGAAAGTCGACGGAGTTGATTAATTGTCCAGATTGGTTGTTAGAGAATTTTGGCAGCTTGGAACCAGCATTCTTCTTCATTATATCTGGATACTCTCCATGATAAAGTGGATCCAAGAACCTATCAAAGAGAAACATAAGGGCAAGTAATGTCCACTATTGCTCACCATTGTTATCGCGATGTAGATTGATATCAGGAAGTCTAAGTTTACATCTACACAAAAGCAATTGATGTTATCAAATTGTGGAAAGGGTTCCATCCATGTGAAACTACACAGGCATTTGCACACCACACAACAAAGTAAAGATGATTTTCGCAAAAGAAAGCATAGTTAAGATAATTCTCATAAAAAAATGAACAATAAGATACTAGTAAGCATCCATTGAATGCCTTGTTATCAGCTTCATGCTGAAATCAAATTAACTCCTTGTGCAGATGTGCGTATGAAGAACCACTGTTGACCCAGAAATAGAAGATAGCGGGAGCAGATGTTTAACATAAGTCATACTGAAACATGTTCTCTTCTTCCCCTTCTCCTTCTTTTCTCCTTTTTTTTCGAACTTTTCTGAGATTATCCCATGATTCTCGGTTGGTAAGCCTTGGCATTAATGGTAATTAGCACCCTTCTAAAAGGGAACTGAACTAAATAAAAAACAAAAGGTAGATGATATTAAACTGAAGTTTACAGCAATCCGATCATGGAGTAAAACTGGATGTGTTTGCATCTAATTTTTAATCTTTTATGATCTTTAGTTTTTGGTGGCAATGAAGGTAAGGGATCGTTTGCAGACTTATGTTCCATTTTTAGTATCCTTTGCTGCATAATAATAGCTAGTGGTGCAAGGAATTAAGGTGGAAATGGTCCGCCCTGCCAAGAAGTTATAGTTTTGCTCCCTTTATCTATGTGGTAACACATATCCAAGGTAGACATTTGCTAACAGTGGCAAAAGGTAAATACAATCACTCATCCTTGATACAAATGCAATTACACATACTGAATACCATTCAATTTTGCTGAACACTGTTACCCAAACTAAATATAACCATGCAGGCATGCACAATTACTTTCAAAAGAATAGCCTTTGTTTAAGAGGCAAGAATTATTCTGACACAATGATAAAAATCCAAGTTGTTTCTTTGATTAATTGTTTTTTAGTTCTCCAGTTTCAAGCATATTCCATGCCACAGATGCTTCTCGGAGCACTATAAAAATCAATCTCTTTTTCTTAATTTCTGACATAGTTCCGCATATTCTAGAGAAGGTTCAATTGTAACAATTCAAGAGAAAAGATGAAATATAGCAGGAAAAAAAAACTAGTGGCATCTTTCAGGGCAAGGCTATCAAAAGGTTAATCATTTCAGGCATTTTAGGAGTCTTCATAGACTCGTTTTCTTCTTCTTAATATAATGACGCGCAATTCTTCTTTTATTGCCAGCCATCGTAAAGATAAAAAGTCAAGTTTCTTCTTAATACAGTGATATGCAGCTCTAATGCTTGTTCGAGAAAAGAGAGAGAGAGAGAGAAGTCGAGAAGATGATCAAATACCAGCCAGTGTAGAAAGCCTTTGCTCTTTCAGTTGCAGTTGTATCTTCTGTTGAGTTTGTTAATGGTACGAAGTCATATATAAATATATTCATGCCAATAACACCGTGTTGCTTTTCCTGCAGCATAAAATATTTATTGTTTGATAAAATTATGCATGCTCTTTGTCACGGTTAATGGTAGGAAATTGGCAAGCCTAACTTAGAACGAAAGAAAAAGTTCATTTAGATATTTTTTTCTGAACGAAAGTTCATTTAGATAATTAGCACAACCAGCAAGTGCCTTGTCCTTCTCGATTGAGAAAAGGCATGTACAAAGGAAAATCACACATACTGACGGATAGCAGCATTAGGTTCATTTAGGGTAGTCCAATTTGTAACCCTGTCCCCAAATTCCCTAAAGCAGACATCTGAATATGTTGTAAAATCGTCACTGGAAACAGAAAACAAAGTTAAATAAATAATGCAAAATAAAGTTCATAAAAGCTGGACATGATACATGTTTTTTACAGTCAGCATATTGTTTAACAACTCATTTCTTTGCGTTATATGACAATTCATAAATAATATCATGCCAATTACTAACACATCATTTTTTTCATTAATAAAGACAAAATGTCTAGTGAATGAAAATCAAATGCATACATTATTTGAGGACCCAACCATCCATTGTATTCATCCTGAAGGACTTGAGGAAGATCATATTGAAAAAGGGTAGCATGTGGTTCGATTCCTGCAAAATCATTAGAAAATTATTCAATAGTGCAAGAAGCAATTGTACTTTAACAAAAAGTGCTACGAGCATATACATGTTCTTAACTGAACCCTTCCTCAATACCAATTAGCCATCTAAGCCTACATATATCAAATAAAGGTAGAAAGAATGCCCAAGTACATCTATATCTACCATTGAAAGGGCAACCAAAACACAATAAACATCTGTATCTAGTTTTGACCTTTAACATCTGTAGCAATTTATTGCCAATTGCTACAAAATTAGCAGCATCTTATCATTTAAAAAAGAATCAATTACCGAAACTTTTGTACACTAAACACATATTATTTAATCATTTTTTGGACAAAAGTTCAACATTTGACTTTTTCAAATCTAAATATGAATTGAACAAACAGCTAATAAGTTTACCATGATCCAGAAGTTCATTGATAAGATTATTATAGTACTCTAATCCTTTTGGGTTGACTTCTCCTCTGCCATCTACGTACATGCGAAAGGTAATCAGGTTACATTTTTTTTAAGATTATCCAAACCCAGTAATTACAATTTGGTAAAGTTAAACAAACCATACTAGGAATAAGCCTTGGCCAAGAAATAGAGAACCTATAAGCATCCAATCCAGTCTCCTTCATTAGTTTTACATCCTCCTATAACAAACATAAAGAAATGATGATCAATTATTATTTATTAACATACAGCTTCCCTCCAGAAAAATAGACAGCGCTTAGCATATTACCAAGATCTGCTTCTTTTCTCTTGCCTGACAGAGCTAGAATTGGTACTTGTTATAACTTGGCAAGTTGGGTTTATTTAACATAAAATGGAGGTCTGCTGCAGCGCCTCAAAATCTTGAAGTGTTACTAATATACCAATCAAGTTTTACAGTCTTGCCAATGGTACCATACCTTCCTAAAAATACAATAAGCTCAACTCTAATACATAGCACACACGTCCATTGCACTAGGGCTTCAACATAAATCACACATAATTATTAATGATGAGACAATTCTGAATAACCACACCTTAAGGCTTAAAGACAAGGAAAACTATATTATTTGATTGAGAAGCTAAAATGTTTATCCAATAAAACATTTTAGCTCAACTACCTATAATTAAGTTACCATCTACAAAGCACCATCCCTCGTTTATACATCTCCGCTAACAACCCACTACCTCAAAAAATTGTACCATGCCAAGGCGGCCTCCCTGAGATAGCCAATAGCTTAGCTGTGCAGAGTTTGCTCGTTGATTACAGGAGCATTTGTGTCATGATATGTCAGGTGACAGCAGCTAACTAAAAAAATGATAGGACGCATGCATACATTTCAGCATACCTTGTCCTTGTGGTAACCGTCAGCTGCAACATCGCCATCTCCAGGGTGATCACCTGTATTGCAGAATTAACTCATAAACACATAGGCTAAACCAAACGCAAAACATGGGGCAGTGACCGAAGGTATCTAATGGTCATGTTCAACTAAAATAATTCCATCCCGATTGCAATTGTTATTTGTCTATACTGTTATTGTGCATAATCAGATAATCTGCCTACATTCATAGTACATGATGGTAAAAGAAAGCAGCACGTTCGCAATAACTAGCACTAGCTTAGCGCATTTACAACTGCACTTGGGGTAGAATAAGAACAGGTGAACGAGTCGCCATTTCCGGGAGAATCCGCAGAATGGCGGTTCCGCTGTGCCAGGAAATCCCAATCCTCGTCATCAGCTGCTCCGACAACGCCAGGGAAGGTATCAGCGGGAGGCACGCTTACCAGTTCACAGCCCACAGCAGGCGGCAGCGGGGACTCTGGGTCGGGCCGTCGACGCTCTGCGGGCATCAGCTGGACAGGGGCAGGGTCGGTCGCGAACTCGCGACCGTTGGACAGCGACAGGCGCCGAGGGGGGGATCGTGGCTCCATCGAACCTTAGGGATCATCAGTCGACAGTCGGGCGGGACAATGCAGAGGGGGAGGTGGCTGCGACGGCGAGATGTGCGCCGGCGGGCGGCGGAGCGGTTCCGACGCGAGGGGGAAGACCAGACGGAACCAACAGGGGGCTCCGTGCTCGCTGGGCTTCCTCACTGGCCAACGGCCCACATGATTTTTGTTGTGCGCGAGTTGGGCCATATATGATTTTTGTTGTGCGCGAGCGGACTTTTTTTTTTTGGAACATAGCGAGCGGACTGAGAGAAGCGACAAGCGAGTGGATGAGGTGGTTTTGTGGCCCGTGACGTACACGTACCATCGTGCGCGAACGCGAAGGTGTCCCACACGCTGGGCGCCCTGCCGTCCTCCGCCGCCGCGCCCTCCCACTGAACAAACCGAAGCAATCATCAAGGTTGAAGATCATGCCATGCCAGAAATGTGCAGCTTGATCGTCAGTGTTAGATCATTAGATCCCAGTGGAGTCTGGATCGAAACAACAAACAC
>OAMR01000135.1:1651866-1683240 GCA_900205405.1 Echinochloa crus-galli
GTGTTTGTTGTTTCGATCCAGACTCCACTGGGATCTAATGATCTAACACTGACGATCAAGCTGCACATTTCTGGCATGGCATGATCTTCAACCTTGATGATTGCTTCGGTTTGTTCAGTGGGAGGGCGCGGCGGCGGAGGACGGCAGGGCGCCCAGCGTGTGGGACACCTTCGCGTTCGCGCACGATGGTACGTGTACGTCACGGGCCACAAAACCACCTCATCCACTCGCTTGTCGCTTCTCTCAGTCCGCTCGCTATGTTCCAAAAAAAAAAAGTCCGCTCGCGCACAACAAAAATCATATATGGCCCAACTCGCGCACAACAAAAATCATGTGGGCCGTTGGCCAGTGAGGAAGCCCAGCGAGCACGGAGCCCCCTGTTGGTTCCGTCTGGTCTTCCCCCTCGCGTCGGAACCGCTCCGCCGCCCGCCGGCGCACATCTCGCCGTCGCAGCCACCTCCCCCTCTGCATTGTCCCGCCCGACTGTCGACTGATGATCCCTAAGGTTCGATGGAGCCACGATCCCCCCCTCGGCGCCTGTCGCTGTCCAACGGTCGCGAGTTCGCGACCGACCCTGCCCCTGTCCAGCTGATGCCCGCAGAGCGTCGACGGCCCGACCCAGAGTCCCGCTGCCGCCTGCTGTGGGCTGTGAACTGGTAAGCGTGCCTCCCGCTGATACCTTCCCTGGCGTTGTCGGAGCAGCTGATGACGAGGATTGGGATTTCCTGGCACAGCGGAACCGCCATTCTGCGGATTCTCCCGGAAATGGCGACTCGTCGTGCGCGAAGGTGTCCCACACGCTGGGCGCCCTGCCGTCCTCCGCCGCCGCGCCCTCCCACTGAACAAACCGAAGCAATCATCAAGGTTGAAGATCATGCCATGCCAGAAATGTGCAGCTTGATCGTCAGTGTTAGATCATTAGATCCCAGTGGAGTCTGGATCGAAACAACAAACACAGCATACTCACTTGGTACGCCGATGTGCCGGCGCCGAACACGAAGCCCGCGGGGAAGTCGTCTCTGCTGACGCCCCCGGCGGCCAGCTCGCCGCTCGTCGCCGGCGCCGGCGATCCTACGGCCTCAGCCGCCGCCGCGACGAGGAGCAGAGCAACACGCGGCAGCAGCGGCAGCCTCGTCATCCACTCTCGACTCGAGCTGAGCAAACGCAAACGTTAGGCCGCTATTTTTTCGTTCAAAAAAGAAAAAACGCTAGAGCGCTAGCTATGTGCCTGCGCGCTATCCACATGACCTGTCCAAGCGTACGAGCGGCGCCGACGTGTCTCTGTCCGGTCACTCGTGCCAGGTCCGACTCCAAGGCTATGGCCGGGCGACCTGCCACTTGCCTTTCTTGTAACGAACAATTTTTATTTGAATTCTGCGTGTATAAGATTTCTACATCAAACAGTGTTGTGAGTACGTACCATGCAAGACTTCTCATGTGCCATCAAGAAGGTGTTGGCAACTTCGTCCCTATTTCTTAGGGTGCGAACTTACTAGCTATGTTCTCTTCTCGTGGTAATGTTTGCCCGGAGTAATTTGCTAGCACACAACGCGAACTGATTCAATAAAATATGCCATTAACCTTGGTATGCAAGACTAAGGACGGTATTGACCATTACCTCATTTCACGAAACGATTTAGGATCACTTTATATTGTGTCATGTATTATCATGTACCTCTTCATTCAAATCATAGTTTTAATTTAACTTTTTTCTAGGTTAAAGGTTTTTTCTCAAATATGTAAAAGTGGCACATATCAATCAATACATTAAAAAGGATAAAATAAATAAGCTGTAATTTGAAGGGAGGGAAGTATGAGCTAAGCTTGCGAAATTGGCTAGCCTAAACTAGAACGAAAGGAAAAAAAAAAGAAAATGTCCATTTAGATAATCTCCGAGACATTAGCACAATGCAAGTGCCTTGTCCTTCTCGATTCAAAAAGGCCTTGTAGGCTTGTACTGCCTCCGTTCCAAATTACTATTCGTTGTTAACTTTTTGTTTAACGTTTGATCATTCGTCTTATTCAAAAAATTTCACAAGTATCATTTATTTTGTATGTGATTTGTTTTATCATCGTATATACTTCAAATATAGCTTATTGGTTTGCATATTTGGATAAAATTTTTGAATAAGACGAATGGTCAAAGATTATGAAAACAATCAACAATGAATACTAATTTGGAACGGAGCTAGTACAAAGGAAATTCACACACACTGAAAGACTGACAGCAACACAGACAGGATCTCGATGGAGGATATTCGTATTACAATCATATAATCTGTTTACTTCCATTGAGCACAAATTTAAGTTCATCTAAGTCTGTACCAACCCAGATATATTTTCTTTGTTTATCAGCATACTAAATATTGTATAAATTTGACAAAATAGTATCGATACTACTAGATTTATTTTGAAAATATTTTCATTTTAATTTAAAATTATATAATTTATAGATTTCAATAATCGAAGCGTCATAGTGTAGAGCATGCGTTAATGTACAAATCCGGTCTAAAATAGATGCCACCAGATGAAAAATATTATCAGTTCAGTAAAAAAAAATCAAAAGACACGGATGAGGGAATGAGGAAACAATGAAACATGACGAAGGAGGCAACAAAAAAAACAGAAAGGATTCTCCTGTAACTACTTATTTGACCCATCATCATCCTTCAGTTGACCACCCGGAACACACGTCAAACTGACATGCGGGCCCGTCAGCACGACCCTCCCCATTCCCCTCGGTAAAAACTGCTCGGAAACCCTTTGCCAGCTGTGGTTGACGTGATTCGGGGGCCAGGGTCACATATAATCTGGACTCAGTCTTGGTGCACCGGTGACTCGTACCCCCTCCCCTCCCGTGCTCTCGTCTGGTGGGGCTGGTCCATGCACCCGTGCCGCTGCCCCCCGAGCGCATCGCCCCCCAGTCCCTTCAAAAAGGGAAGCAAAAACACTGCCACGGAAGGCGCGAGCCATTGGAGGCAAGCCCAAAGGAGGCGGCAAGCTTGCAGTTGCAGGCGAAGGCGCGGCATCTCGGGAGGAGCCCTAGCCGTCGGCCATGGCGCCGGGGGTGGTGTTGGTGGAGGAGGGGGAGCAGCACCAGGAAGCGCCGCCGCGGCGGCCGCCGCTCGCCGTGGAGGCGCTCCGCGACAAGATCGTCGAGAAGGTGAAGGCGAACCGCGTCACGCTGATCGTGGGGGACACAGGATGCGGTAATCGCCGGGTTTTTCCCTCCCACATTACCTCCTCCTCGATGGTTGTACTGTGTGCGTCTCTGCCGTCTGCTGCTTCGTTGCGAGGATGTCTTTGGGTGCTTTTGGGGTTTTGTTGATGCCTGGAAACGAAAATTATGATTTTTTTTTAGATTTTACTTGGTTAGGTTTTCGTGATATCTTCTTTTTCGTCGTTTTGTTGTGGTTTTTTCTTCTACTCGCCCTATTAGAAGAAAATATGGAACCCATTCTGTGCACACAGCCTAGAAGGTTTGCTGTGGTAGCTATTGCTCGAGCTATAGCTGAATCTCGCAATTGGCAGCTAGGCGAGGAGGTTGGATATCATATAGGGCACTCAAATGTATCGGATCTGAACTCTAAAAGGTACTTAACTCAGTTGTCCAATGTCATTGTTCTTGTAGATATTTGACTGCTCTCAGTTTTCAGTTTTACTTTATATTGTGATCTGACTCAGCTAATTATTCAGAGTACCCTTGTATGCAGACTTCGTAGGGGTAGGGGGGGGGGGGTGAAATGGTGCTTCTGACTTCTGAGCATTGCATTACTTCTCACTATCATCATGCTTGATAGATGCTTACTTATCTGGTGTGCATTAGCTTAGTCATAGTTTGTGGTCTGGTTGTTGGACTTGGACACTTGGCTCCATATGGCGGGGTGCTACTTTAGTTCCTTAAGGTAGCATATGCTGCAATTAAGAATTTGAGTTCGCGTTAGTGCTTTATGCATGCATCAGTAGCCCAAGGATCTGTCATAAATGCAGACTTGATTGAAGTCTTGTGGATACAATCAATCTGGTTTTACACATCCCTATAATTGTCAAGTGCTAATTAAAATTTTCTCCTTGCTAGAATCCTGATCCTAAAAACCTTGTTTTTTTGGACTCAACGCTACTATGCCAAAGACACGAGAGTTGGTCCCAATCTGCATACCTTCCCTTGATTCCTTCTAATATTCTTTGCATATCTTTTAATATTAGTTTTCAAATAACACAAATGAAACCCTATGCTCTCAAAATACCACCATGGGGCTATGTCGAATACAGGTAGGGCCTTGGCTTCACTTGCCATTAACACATAAGTGGTATTTTTCAGTATTATGTGGACATGGGTACCAGTGTTGGTGTCTGACTAGTGGGTGTATATTTGGCAGTTTTTTTTATGACATGCCAAATAACTCTTAGAATCTGACACGAGCAATTTCAGTGAGCATTATCTAATTGTTATTAACATATTCATTTTTCAATGTGTATTCCACATCCACATACACATTCACTAGTTTAACACAACATTCACCACAACCAGTCATTGCTAGCTTCCTTGCTCTGACTTTCCAGCGGCTCGCCTTCTTACTCTGTTGGGTATGAACTGCATAAACTGGATATGACCCATCATTACCTACTTAATGATTTTGTGTTGAATACTGTTATGTTACATGATTGATCTTCTAAACTTATTTGACATGTGAATCAGGTCAAAAATTGTGTTCAAAACAGCTGGTGTAGTATTGGAGCAAATGTGTGATAGGGGAATTGCTGCATTGAGGTATAAGGTCATTATTCTTGATGAGGTACATGAAAGATCTGTGGAATCTGATCTTGTCCTTGCTAGTATCAAGCAGTTTTTGATGAAAAAGAGTGACTTAAGGTAAGCAATGGATTAATGTTCACTAGTGCACACTATACTATGTTTGTCTTTTGCAGTAATGTTCCCATCTCACAAAATAAATAAGTAATTGCCTACCTGTTGGTTGATAGTCACCATGTTCACTCTTTGCAGGTTGGTTTTGATGTCGGCCACTGCTGACATTACAAGATATAAGGAATATTTTGGGGATATAGGAAGAGGTGAAAGGGTTGAAGTGATTGCCATTCCCAGCAGTCCATGTACAAGTATTTTTCAGAGGAAAGTCCTATACCTGGAGCAGGTAAATGTTCGGTTTACTATCTTTGTTCATCATATATCATCAAACTTACAATGAACCAATTTTCATGACGTGTCTTCAAATATTTAAGATTTCTGATGTTGCCACAAAATGTTTTATGTATTGCAATTTTTTTTTCTTGAATATGCTGGAGAGCTACATATTGTATTGCAATTTTTTCTCTCGAATATGCAGGAGAGCTGCATATCATTGCATTAAGAGAAGAAGAGTTTGGCCAAAATAGCCATACAAACGCGCGCGCACACCACTAACCCCCTGTTCGCAGGGGGTAAACTAATTTACATTCGCACAAAAAAAAAACGATGTTACTGCAAGCCCTTTATGGTGACATACTGACATACCATTGTATTGCTGATTGCATGTAAAAGTAGCCATTTTCACCAATTTTATTATTGACCCACTACGTGTTGATGCATTTTGTGTTTGTATTATTAATGTCAATTTAAATACTTTGCCAACTTCATTAGTTTCCACTCCATCCCCTGGTTTGTGATGAGATGGATGGTTACTCATATTCATCTCCTCAAGTGTGTTTCCTCATGGTTTATTACCTATTGCGATTTAATGCTTTCCAGATTGCTGATATTCTCAAGATAAATTCTCAATCGCTTTCAACCAAATATTGCTCTGGTCTGGATGCTTCTGCTGATGCTGACATTAATCATGATGTTTATGAACTTATCCACAAGTTATTGTTCCATATACACCAAAATGAACCAGACATTGGCAAGAGTATTTTAGTTTTCCTCCCTACATACTATGCATTGGAGCAGCAGTGGATCCGTCTGCTACCTTTTAGTTCGACCTTTAAGGTACACATTCTTCATCGGAGTATTGACACTGATGAAGCACTTCAAACTATGAAAATCTCAAAGTCTTGCCGAAAGGTACGTATCCCTCTATTTCTATCATGGTTGAATTTCTTATCTTTGGATACTTGCTTCTATTTCTAAGCTATGTGGTGCCAGTAGCCCGACGCCTAATTATATTATTATTAATGGAGTTTCCTTTTTCCACTCCCCCATTTTCATTTTATAAGGCGTGCATGTATTTCAAGATTCGAGCTTCATTATCTTTGACCAAGAATTTGCTAAGAGCTTGTAATTTGTGAGATGCAAATTAAGTGCCAGCGTATTCATATCTACATTTACTTTCATATGATGTTGATTTTATGGTGATGGGCTATGTCACAGAAAAAGATATAAATGTTCAAAGGGTAGCGTTGGAGATTGCACCTGGTCAAATCGCACCATACATTTTGAAATGGATAGAGTGTGTGTTGCCATCATTGTTTGCTAATCGGAACATGCTTGCTGAAATCTGAGCAGATATAACTTCTTGTCCTGATCCCATTTATGTACACGCCATTCCTGATTATTTGTTGAGGTTTCTTGTATATGTTAATTTACATACCAGCATATCATACGTCTCTTATCTTGTAAAATGGTATGGGAACTACATACATCCTTTGGTCCCAGATATAAGTCTGTCTAGCCTCTTACACTCCACCAAATATAACTTATCTAGCCTCCATTTGTACTGTTTAATTATGCCAATGATAGGGGAGGTATGATAGCCATTGTACCACCCACTTTGATTGCCGTGCATGATTCCAAATGGACTTATATTCGAGATCAGGAGTACCTTTTACAAACGGGAGTGGGCTTTAACCAATGACCTCAATCACCGTAATGTTGGGCTTTGTGGCTGGACTAAGGAGCATCGGCACCCCACAACACTTTTGCACTTTAAAGGATGTAACATAATAAGGTATAAAAGAAAAGAACCCCTTGTTTCTCGAAAAAATTGCAAAAGAACTTTGTTTGGATGCATTTCATATTTAGATGATTGAAACAGTCTCCTGCTACCAATAGAGCGAAAGAAAGATCCTTTTCTGAGTTTGTATTTCTTTCCCGCAGGTGATACTGGCTACAAACATTGCCGAATCATCTGTTACAATCCCAGGAGTTGCATATGTTATCGATTCTTGTAGATCATTGCAAGTCTACTGGGACCCAATTAGGAAAATGGATGCAGCTGGGCTTGTTTGGATTTCCAAGTCTCAGGTCACTAAATCAAAGACATAACTAATGTCTTCCTAGTTTAATTTACTTTTACCCTGACACTTTTTGCAACTATTCTTTAATCTTTTCCTAGGCTGAGCAGCGTAAGGGCAGGACAGGCCGAACCTGTGATGGCCAAATTTATCGTCTGGTGACTGGAACATTTTATAGCAGTTTAAATGATCATGAGTATCCTGCCATTTTAAGATTATCCTTAAGGGAGCAAGTACTCATGGTTTGTTGTGCAGAGCCCAGATCTATGAATGACCCTAGCGGTAATTCTTTTTTCTTCAGTTAATTCACCTTTTATTTAATGCTTATTCTCGCGATCTTTTTCTTATGTTCTTATTTGTAGTTTTCCCCTTAGCAATCTATAGTTGTCCCTGGTGAGTTTGTCATTTTCCTTTGTTACCTTCGAAGCGCAACATTGACCGTTGTATTTCATAATTCTATAATTTTATTAAATGATGTGATATATCGCACCATGGAAGTACTTTTGATGAAGAATACATTAACAATATATTCCTGTTGTTAGTTCAAAAACTTCTGTGTATTAGCGGTCAAAATTTTTGCTACCTATCTAGGTTAAGATGAAACTCTCACTGTGGTTTTTTTCCCCCAGCACTCCTGCAAAAAGTTCTTAGCCCACCAGATCCAGATGCTATTGAAGATGCACTAGAATCACTTGTTCAAATTCATGCATTGGAGAAGACAAGTTCTGGACGCTATCAGCCCACCTTTTATGGCTGTTTGCTCAATAGTTTGCCATTGTCATTTGATTCTTCTGTTCTTACCCTAAAATTTTGTGAGCTTGGCGCCATCCATGAAGGAATTCTGATAAGCATTATGTTGGACATCCAACCACTTCCTATCCTGCAACCTTTTGGCTATCAAGCACTGGTAGGTTTCAGTTATGTCAAAGATCATCCGTTTGTCATCTCCAATTTGCAATGTTGTGCTAGTTATTCCCTATTACCTGATTTGCAGTGCCAGAAGTATAGAGACAATTACTTCAAGGAAAATGGCAGTGTACAAATTGGCAAAAAGGAAGCTACTACCATTGGAAATCTTTGTGCATTCCAATTTTGGGAGCGTGTATTTAAGGTATATCTTATGAGTAATCCCTGTGCATTCAGGCATTTGGTATTTGCTTTGTGTTTTAGCCAACATTCGCTGTCATGCTAACAGATTATAGTATTTTTTATTATTATTTACTTCAGTTGTCTACTTGTCTTTATCAAAGGATAGAAAATGCACTTCAAGCTTTTATTGTCTGCTATTTGGGATTAAATTTCTCATCCTATGTCGCAGGACAAGCATCGCCTGAATTATCTAAAAGATGTGGCGAAGACTCAAGAACCGAAAGACTCACAGACCTTCCTTGCTAAACCTGAAGAGGAGTGGTGTGCAATTCATAATCTCGTCCCTGCAGCGTTTAAGAACATCTCAGAAATTTGTATGTCCTTCGCCCATACTGTTCTGATTTGCGAGAGTTTCTCATATTGCGATAATGTTTATAACATACTACCTCCGTGGAAAATTGTACTGGAGTAGAAAAGGTAGCCTACAGTTACGACTTACGAAGCTGTAGCTAACTTGTTCTTTTGAACAGATGATGATGTTATGAAGCAACTGCACCGTTTTAGGCCTAGTTTTCTTGTCAAAATCAATCCTCCGAAGTATCTTCAGCCTTCTGAATTCAACCACACTTGTCTCCATGAAATACCGGAGCTAGAAGAGGATATGGATTCACTCTCGTTAGAGGCAAATTCTCACTGCGATTCACAGAAGCGGTGTGCTGCATCTCCATATGTTTCACAAACTGATTTTGGGACCACTAACATTGTTGGAATGCTGAAGACACTTGTCAAGGAGGTATGGTCAACTTGTTGAACTTTATGGGTATTCCTGTATGTGAAATGCGGTAAAATTTATTCTCTGTGCTGTCATAATTATTGTTTTTTGGTCCACAGATGAAGACACATCATGTCGATGAAAAGACAGTTTCTTATAAGGGATTACTTGGTCCTTGTGTGAAGCCAACCTTAGGAACTGAGGCGTGTGTGTTTTTTGTAAACGGATCATGCAATCAAGGGGCTGCGTGCTGTTTTTCTCATTCATTCCTGGCACCTAAACCAGTATGCAAGTTTTTTCTCACATTACAGGTACAGTTTTGCACATTTTATGTTAATGGTTGATCTTTCACATTTATTGGTTGATGTCCTCTTCATTCTGAGTCTGTAGCTTGAGTCATCAATTTACGTTGTTTTCTTGTGCTTCTAATAGCAAGAATTATGTCATAGTATTGCTGTATGAATGAATTCAATGCAACAGATAGAATAAACTGCAAATGGCACTGTTTTGTCTTGCTTAGATTTGTATATGCTTAAATGCATGGGTAGTGAGTTACATAAGAGAAACATACCACTCACCTCTGTTTTGGTCTCTCTGATCTCGTGTTTTGCAACAGGGTTGTCGAAAGGGTAACTCTTGTCCTTACTCACATCATAGTGGCTCCTTGATTTCTGGACCTATCACATCTGGAATATCCTCTCAAGAAGGCAGAGCCACTTCACTATGTTGTACCAGGGTGTTGCCTGCTGATGGAGATGGGCATATTCTTGTTATGAATGATAAAAACCTGCAGTTTTCTAGTAAGCTTAGCCAGTATTATGATGCCTGTAAGATTGTTGCTTGCACACCTGGTGTGCAGTCTGTTGAGTCTTATTCAGTTCCAAAGGGCCTCAAGATACTCCAAAATTTGGCTGATCCATCTAGTCTAATCACTGGGCGTGAACATAAATTACCAGTTCCTTGGACAATGCTAAAGCGAGTTTTTTGGTTTGCTGATTTTGATAACGACGAATCAGCTGGTGAGCAGGCTCTCTTGCAGAAGTTCTTTGAGAATATTGCCATCAAGGTCTTGTCAGAAAGGCTGTCGGATCTGCAGGTCATCTTGATCATGAAAAACACAAGATACATTCAGTTACAGGTACGCTATTCCTCAAGGTTCATTACAAAATAAACTGAAAAATATTTGCCTTGGCACTTTGCAATCCACGGTAGTAGACAGGTGATATTACACTCAACTGTGAAATATTTTGCCACTGATTTTTCAGGTGGAAAGATTGGCAAGGGAATGCTTCTTTTTCCTCAGCGAATCATTCATGTTTGATGAAGCAACTCTAGGATGGTTCTCAGACATCTCCAGGCATCCAAGAGGGATGCAAGTCTCTGCACCAGTCTCCTACATCTTCAACGTACAGCCTCCCTCTGTTACCCAGTTTGGTGATTATCCAGCCGAGCTTAGTAAGGCGCTATGCAGGGATTAGTTAGGCCAGGCTATCCGCATGTGAATAGCTGGTGGTGGCACCTGAATTCCTCAGTAGGGAACCTTGTTCGTGGTATCGGCATTTCTGTTTATATATAACGTTAATCACGCTTTTAAGTTAACCCGAGTATCAGACCTTCCAAGTACCTATTCAGTTATGGACTGTCCTCTCTTGAACTGCTTATTGTACATGAGTCGAAGCTTAAGTTGATGATGAAATCAACGCTTAAGGGAGACAGTCGTGCGTGATGCTTAAGGCCTGCTTGCTTTAGCTCTGGATTTTTGAAAAAAAATTAATTGTTGATTATAGGTTTCAGAAATTTTCTTCTTTTTGTCCACACATCAAGTTACTAGTCTTAACCCATCGGCATTATATGAAATGGCATATACGCACGTGGCTTGCTTCCCAATGATCCTGAAATTGGGGATGCCAAAAGCAAAATAAAACTATTTATGTTTATACTCGTAGGTTAGGTTAGGCCAATCTTAGTGCAAAGTTTCATAGGATTTTATGCACATTAATATGGTGTCAGGGTAGTATTTTAGATGACGTGACAAAAAGTTAACGAGGAGAGATCCATATGAATCTCTGTATATGTAGTTTTCAACGTAGTCTCTATCTTGCATTGCACGCACTGCTTATGAAATATCAATGTGTCTTATGGTAAAAATCAGCTCGTTAGGAGCCCATCCAAGATTGCTGTAGACCCAACGAATTAGTAGTTCCCAACCGCGGGTGGAGTGAAATCCAACAAAAAAAAATCAGTAACTAAAAGAATAAAAAAGCTTTTATTGAGTCATTTAAGTTATAGAAAGCATTGCATGCATCGTCTATAAAATATCAAAATGAAACATTGCATTATATAGATTATTTCATCTTCTTATTAAATTTCTACATGTTTATATTTATGTGATATTTTTGGAAACATTGTTGGTGTAAAAATTACGAGCGAAACACCAAACAGGTAAGAGATGTGGAATTTTTTTCTATTTTTTCCAGATCCCCAAATCTTGCATAGGAGCCGCCTTTTATAGCGACGTTTCGGCTTCTGAATTACTCTCGATACCCCGTCTCACGCCATACACGTCTAACTCTGTTAGACAACAACCTGAGGTATCGAGATAATTTTACACAAGAAGAGAGACTCAATTTGGTTAGGCAATACTACTCATGCGACCCAGGCTTCTTGGCACCTTGTCTGATCCGCCCTTCTTTTTGCTCTGAATCGGGCAGGCCGACGGCTTGCTCCTGGTCTTGAGTCTTGACCTCTTGAGCGCGACTTGGTACTTCACTATCGGTTCCCACCTGTTCTTCACCGCTGTCTTCTTTCATCGGCGAATGATTCGAGTACTTCTGAGGAAGCGACTTGCGAGGAGTGTCGTCGTTGATCCCGGACGCGGACCTCCTCCAGACATCTTCAAATTACAACGTCCGCCTCTGTTCCATTGTTAGTTAGATTTGCATCATCTTTAGCTTAATGTGACTATCGTCTCTTGGAAGGAGACATAAAATTTAATTTCCAAGCTCCTTTCCTTCAGAACTAATGTCGTCACCCAGCAACTTGGAAATCATAAAATGTAAACTATATCTAGTCCAAAATATTGATGTAATACAACTAGATGCGCATTTTCTTGTGATATTTAATGGCACTGCGTGTAACCAACAATGGAAGTCAGATATTAATTTACACATCGAGAAATCAGAACAATACCGATAGTAATTGCCACCTTAATAGTTGTCCAATCATGTCGCAAGATATCTTTTTTTTTCGAGAAATGACACGTGTTCCGTTCTGCCATTTTATGTTTTTAAAATAAATAAAAAATAGACAATCGACAAGACAACTTAGCAAGTTTGAATAACATCTGAACCACCAATGGCAAGACAATAGGAAGACAAGATATGCCAGTAGCAGATACTATACGACAATAACACCAGGGTAAATAAGCCGAAGACACGATAAAAATCCAGCCTTGGATAACTGGTACAACACACGAGATACTGATACAACTTAACCTCACTCTCACACGGGTTCACCTGCGAGAAATAAAATTATTAAGATTCTACCCCTTGCCGTCCTCCTCATCGTCGTTGACCTCCACTTGGAACTCAGCGTAACCATTGGAGTCGTACTGTGCGATGACGTAGTCGTGGAACTCACGCTTACAACGACACGGCCTTCAAAACACAACTTTGACCTTTTATTATTCTAAAAATATTTATCTAAAAATATTTATCAAAGAGTGATATATGTATACTTTTATGAAAATATTTTTCAAAACAAATCTATTCATATAGTTTTCATATTTGTAAACTCAACAACTCAACAACTTTAAAGTTATTAATAATTTATATTCCTAATGTTTGACCCAAACCTTGTTCTAAACATCAGATTTTTCAGAACGGAGGGAGTAGCTGCATATTCTTCAAGCAAATCGTTGACCGTATGGCAGCCAGGGACGGGTTTGAGAGGCGGGATTGGTGGGTGACTCCTCATGAACTCGATGAACCCCGTGCCCAACACATCCGTCTTCATCTTCTTGCCGCCCTCCACGACCTGCGCCACCTCCTCCGATCCGGCGCCGTCCGCCTTGGGCTTCGCCAACAGCGAGCGGTTACAAGTCGGGCACCTCTTCTCCTTCCTCGTCCTCTGCAGAATTTCCTCGGACATGGCAATATGGCATCCGCCACCATTATCTCCTTCTCCTTCCCCACGGGCGTGGGTGGCGTCGCGCTCGCGCACTTCTGCCATATCCAACCGGAGCACGTCGCACACTTCACAAACTCCTTGTTCATCACCGTACTCCTCTCCATCGCCCTAACCCCTCCCCTTCCCTCTCGAAAGCCGAAACCGGCAGGCTCTGGATTTTGAGGTTGTGGTGGCGGAGGAAGAGAAGGCGAGGGAGTTGCTACCTACTCCGTATGGATCATACGGGTGCATGAGGCGGTTCTCGTCTGGTTGAATCCAATTTATTAGGACTTCGGCCTAAAAATATTTCCTTTTACATATTCCCCAAAGGCCCAAGAGAAGATATTGGGCCAAATTAGCTTCATTTCTCCTTTCTGGCCTGGTCCATGCTAAAGCCCATCAGCCCAAGCCACGATCGGCCCATTTTCCCGCCACTAAACCCTGTCCGCACCGGCCACTACACCCCGCTCCCCTCCGGCCACTCGCCGCTCAAGCGCCCCCTCGCCGAGCACCTCCGCTACGGCGTCATCAACCTCGACAAGCCGTCGAACCCGTCCTCCCACGAGGTGGTCGCCTGGATCAAGCGCATCCTCCGCGCCGAGAAGACGGGCCACAGCGGCACGCTCGACCCCAAGGTCACCGGCAACCTCATCGTCTGCATCGACCGCGCCACGCGCCTCGTCAAGTCGCAGCAGGGCGCCGGCAAGGAGTACGTCTGCGTCGCCCGCTTCCACGCCGCCGTGCCGGACACCGCGCGCGTGGCCCGCGCGCTGGAGGCGCTAACCGGCGCGGTGTTCCAGCGCCCGCCGCTTATCTCTGCGGTCAAGCGTCAGCTCAGGGTGCGGACCATCTACGAGAGCAAGCTACTGGAGCACGACCCCGAGCGCCATCTCGCCGTGTTCTGGATCTCCTGTGAGGCAGGTACCTATGTCCGGACTCTCTGTGTACACCTTGGGCTGCTGCTTGGCGTCGGCGCCCATATGCAGGAGCTGCGGCGTGTCAGGTCTGGGATCCTCGGGGAGCAGGACAACATGGTGACCATGCACGATGTGATGGACGCGATGTGGTCGCTTGACAACCACAAGGATGAGACCTATTTGAGGCGTGTTGTCATGCCGCTTGAGGTACTGCTTACTAGCTACAAAAGGCTTGTTGTGAAGGACTCTGCCGTGAATGCTATATGCTATGGTGCTAAGCTTATGATCCCTGGGTTGCTCCGGTTTGAGAATGATATTGAGAATGGGGAGGAGGTGGTTCTCATGACGACAAAGGGTGAGGCGATTGCGATTGGTATTGCTGAGATGACCACTGCTGTGATGGCCACCTGTGACCATGGGGCAGTTGCAAAGATTAAGAGGGTAGTGATGGACAGGGACACATACCCGAGGAAGTGGGGCCTTGGCCCGGTTGCTCTGAAGAAGAAAAAGATGGTTGCTGAGGGTCTCCTTGACAAGCATGGGAAGCCAAATGAGAAGACACCAGCTGAGTGGCTTCGGAATGTGGTGCTTCCCACTGGTGGTGATGTTTCAATTGCCAGCATTGCTGCTGCTCCTGAGCCTGAGAAGGTTAAGGTGGAAGAGGAAGCAGCCGTGACTGCAGAGGTCAAGGAGAAGAAAAAGAAGAGGCCGAAGGATGAGGACAACAATGATGATGCTTCTGTACCTGCGAAGAAGATCAAGGTTGAGGAAGCTGCTGAGGCAGTGGAAGGGGAGAAGAGTGAGAAGAAGAAGAAGAAAAAGAAGGACAAGGGCGAATCAGGTTCAGTTGAGGCTGTGGAGGTCAAGGAGGACGTCGATGTGGCTGATGAGAAGGGCCGGCAGCCCAGCATAATTTGCGTTGAAACTCTTAAACAATGGCTGTATTTTTGTTTTAGTTATCAGATAATGCAATGAGTTTTGCTCCCATCTTGATTTTCAGGGCACTCATTTGATATTTTAAGCCTGCCAGTCTGTAATCAGCCTGCTGTGCTTTTCTTCTTGAATATAAGTAGCAATTCATGGCGACTATTGGATCTCAGGAGTAGCTTCTGATGAGGCTTATGCTTGTAATGATATGAGAACTTGAATCACATGGATATTGCTATACACTTTGCCATTGGTCTCTTTGGCCTTCGGAGCCTCCTTGGTTTGTGGCCAAAATTTTGGCATGCCAAATCTTTGGCCAGCCAATTTTTTGGCCATCATTTGGTTGCCTACCAAAAGTTGCCAATATCTCACAATTAAATTTCCAAAGTGCTGTCAAGTTTTTGGCCTAAGTTTTGGTAGCAAACCAATCAGGCCCTTGCTGCATTTTCTTTTTCTGTCCAAGGTGCAAAGGCATGCTTGTGCAGAACTAAGACCATTGCTTTGTTCATCTTTTTCCGTAACTCTTAAGATGGTCTTATTGTAATTTCATAGTGTTCGCTTAGTTCAATTTGTAAGATCGTTGCAAATGTCACTTGAATTCCAGTTATTTTTTTGAGTGAATTAGGACCAACATTTGTGTGTTTTGGATTTTGTTGAGGCCTGGAGGTGTAATTGTGTTATGTAACTTAGGTTTTCATGGAATCTTTGCTTCAGTTGGGTGTGGCTTTCATGGAATCTTTGCTTCAGTTGGGCGTTGGGATTTTGCACGAGGTTTCTGCTGTATTGGAACTGTGATTTGGCATGCTTTTACCTTCTGCATAAATTTAACACTGCGGAGGTTTCTGAATTTATTGTCTCATGGGGATTTCACCTCTACTCATGCAGAATATTTTTTTTCAGTAATTCATTGATTTCATTCAATATCGATGATGTCAAATTGCTTTTCCTTTGCAGTATAGGGTTCTCCAGTGCCCCAATTCGTCTTGAGAACTTATGAAACACATATTATGGTCACAACCTACAAGGTCTGCAGTGGTAGCAATTGACGGCTGTACGAGGAGGCTGGATCATAGTGTGATATTGGGCACCAGGTGACATCTCAATTCTAGCAGCAGATAACCGACGGTATATGCATTATTGTATTGTTTTAATTACTTTTCCTAGTGCTCTGAGCTATGAGTTATCACAAAATATTCAGTTAATATATTTTTTTTCGAAAACGCAGGAGATAATATATGTAGCTTTACTGTGTGTATATTTATACCTTTTGTGATTGATCCAACTTGATTAATTTTTCAGTGTGCGCTGACGCCGGAGGGGCAAAACTGGTGTTGCTGATCACACTTCCCTGACTATTGTCATGCTTGAGCAGTTGAGCACACCCTTCTCAGCAGGCGTTCATGAACTTACCCGTACCTTCAGCTTGTGCTTCTGGACTTGGGCACTTCTCTATTTCAAATGCCAGGGTGCTACTTCAAATCCTTCAGGGAGCATATTCTGCACTTGGCGTATTTTGAATTGCCGCAAGTTGTTCATCAGTACCCTAGGGATTGTCCCAGGGTCGTAGTTTTATTTGGTGAGAGAGTGACAAAAATGGTTAAATTGAGTTTCAGATAGTGTCCTATTCGGCATCAAACTACGGCCAACCTTTTCTCTCAGGGATCAGAGGTAGTAGCTATTCCGTTCGTTCAGAGGTAGCTATTCCAAGAGACAGATAGAAGCTGCAGGCCTGCAGGGAAGTTGCCAAAATCATATCCCAACAGACAAAAACTGCAGGGAAGTTGCAAAAATCGTATCCATATCTTAGGATGTTCCTGGATGGGCATTGCTAGTATGATAGAAATCTGGCATGGTCATAAAACAGTCGATCATGATTCATGTGTGCAAACAGTCTTTGGCTGCAATCTTGCCAACTTATAAAATCTGATCTGATCTTACCCTAAAATGTCATCGGTCTCCGGCGATGGCGTGACGTTACACTTCACGCACTTGTATAGCTAGCACATCCTGAGCACCCCCTCTGTCTATGCACTTGTGTGTGTTTGGGTGATGGGTGAGCGCCTCTACTGGTGGACACAGGGAAACATTTCCAAACATCTTGGTCCGTAATTGCGTATGACATGGGCTTCAAATACGACCATACTCTGACGCTCTCTGGTGGACTTGTATCTCGATCGGACTTGCTTTAAATTGGGCCCGCCATCTATATGGTCCAGCATCCTCGAGAAGTCCACCCTCGAAATGCTCCTTCCAGGACCAGGAGTGAGATCCATTTATCTCTTATATTTCCTTTCTGATGATCTACCATTATATCTTATATTCCCTCTATGATCTATACCATTACATCTCATAGTTTCTTCATGATTTATTATCGTTATTTCGTTAATTTATCATAAAATTTACTGTACATTTTAATATTGTATTTATTTAATCGAAACTAGATAAGTTTCATTTGTGAAAAAGACTAAAACGAGTAAACGCGGGAGTACTTCGGCTCGAATTGGCCCCCAAACAGCCGTGCTCCGCGCGGGCATTATTTTTTCCGAGCAAATCACCGAATTACAAATGGTGAAACCGGTGAGAATATGATCTTGTTTAGTTCAAAAAGCATAACATACAAACGAAAAGCTACATAATAATTACGAAAAGACCCTAAACTCTCCTAAATTTGATGTTTAGAAACTAAAAGGTAAAAACAAGGCCTATATCCATCGTCATCAGGACATATTCTTTTTTTTTTGAAAGATACATCAGGACAGATTCAGCACGGCAGCCCAGCATAACAAAGGGATAATCTAAATAAACAAAAATATTAAATAAATACTACCCGTAGAACCGAAACGCACCACCCACGGCCACATCCAGCTGCCACGTTGGCAAAGCAACAAAACATCTGGTGCATGTCTCGTAGTCGGTCGCCGGCGCCTGTGCGGCGGGCGGCCGCGGCCGGCCTGACGTCTCCCACGTCACGTTACACTCTCCCAACAGGTGACAGGCCACAGCGCGGTGCGACGACCCAGCCGCGCCGGCGGGTCGCGGTCGTCGGGCTCCCACCCACTGCACAGTGCCCCACCACCACCCCGGTCGCGGTCGCATCTCCAACCGGATATGTGTCCGGCTCCAGCCAGTCCACCCTCCCCGTGGCCTATGGCCCTGTGCGGCTGGCTGTGCCCGCCTGCCTCGCGGGCGTTGGCCGAGCATGAGCCCCAGCCGGATACGACCTGTCCAGCTGCCGCCTCGCGCGCCCGGCGCCCGCGTCGGCAGGCACCGTACCGGACGCGCCCTTCCGCCGCGCCAAGGGACATGCGGGGTGCGCCGGCCCCGGCTTACCCTTTCGGCGCAGCGCGGCTGATGCGCGGGGCCCAGCGTTGTGTCGCCGGCGCCGCTGGCATTTTTTACTCCCGTATCCCTCGGATGGGGAAGAGGCGCGCGATGTTCGCCGCGCCGGGCGCCTACCCGAGAGCGACGCGTGGAAAGGAAAGGGTGAGGCCGAGGAAATATCGACGACGCCGGGGGCGTGACGCTGCCTCCTCCTCCTGGAGGTCAATTCGCACCGGCGATCTGCAAAGCGACCTGCCACGAGGCTGGTGCGAGTCGGGACGGAGCACTACGCATGCGCATGCACGGGAACCAAACCCTTTTGGGACGAGACGCCCCGCGCGCGGACGCTGGAGTGGTGCGGCGAGCGATTTTGTTTGAACATGCGTCAGTAGCCCCCAGCTGAGCTGGGCTATAGTCTTCTCTTTATGCCACGAGTGGAGGAAGAGAAAGGCGACTGCTCCGCTGCCACTACCTTCTTTTTTACTCCTATAAAAAGCAAACGGTAAAGTCAGAAGAAGAAGAACAAGGCAAGTTCGCCCGCTCTTCCGGTGCCCGTCGACGTCACCGTCCCCGCCACGGCGATATACGCTACACGTTCCCGTGAACCAGTCCACCATACTCAACTTGCCGCGGGTGAACTCACCAGACCACGCTGCCCGGCCGCGACCGTATCAACTAGTGATTGGCGCGCGCCCCGGCGCGCAGCAGATGATGTTGTTACGATGAGTTAATAAAGAAGTTTATAATTATACATAAAAATATTTTATTACAAACCAGTTCAGCAGTTTATAGGAGTGGCAGGATAAAAGTTTACACAAAAGTAGGGATCAGTTCATCATCAGGTTATATCATCGCCGAGTTTAACATATAACTGAAATCTACCAATTAACACAATATAGTATCTTGTCCATTGCTTGAGGTGCCTCTGACTTCGTTTGTGTAGGCAGATGATGGACTTAGTAAATCAAAATATGCAAATGATGGTAAGTACAGTGGGTTTAGAAAACTAACAATAATGTTTGGAAAAAAAATAAAATTGATTGTTGTATTTTTCTCCCAGCGGTTTTAATTCGCAGTAAGAAATCAAATAACACCAAGAAAATAGAACATGGCTTACTAACGAAGGGTATGGACAGATGCATTGTAGAAAGGTATGCATTGTCGAAGGATATGGACAAATTCAGCAGAGTTGTTTTAAATATTATGTGTGTAGCGTACATGATAATTTATATATGTTCATGTTAAATAGCATGAACATCAGACCTTGTCATAGGGTGACTACATACTGAAAACTAATCTTAATTTTAAGGGACCATGTGGTAAGCGGATGGCTAAGAACATGTTAATTGCAAAAGAGCATGTGGTACATATAGTAATATGGGAAAAATATTCAGAGGACCACAAGACACACAGTAACATTGAAAGAGAATCATGTAGGTAAACAGGCTTAATCACCTGGCCAGCCGCTGGATCAATAATATGGCTTAATCACAATCTTAATCACAATTAACAGGTCGAGCTTTTTCTCTCTCTTTCTCTACAGGCATGCAGCCTGCTTTGGTTCAGCATTAGAAGTGGAGAACTCTCTATCTCTGTCTCTGTATGTGGTCAAATATAGTGGCTACGAATTAGCTTTTGCATCAGCAGTTATTTGCAGTGCTCTATCCTCGTGAAAAAAAAGATTCACAGGTGACAGCATCGCACAGAGGTTGAGCAGACTATGGCTACGAAAATGTTCTAGCGTGCAGGTTTGTGGAGTGTTGTAGCGTGCAGACATCACAGATTAACTCAGCATGATCTGCTTCTGTGTTCATGGTGAGCTGTTGATTGGATCAAAAAAGTACAATCTGAAATCCTAAATTTCTGCATTTAAGATGCTACATACAAGCATACTACTTGGCAAATCATGGATCAAGAAGTCACAAGAGTTCAGAAATGCATTAGCAAAGGGTAAATGGAAATAGTCAGTGATGAGCAGTATGAACTGAATCATCATTTTACCTCAACGGATGAAAGCGTAGGCACAAGAACCCAATACCTCTTATCCAACGAAGCCCTGTATCAAAATACAAAATAAAATCAGAACGAAGAATGAAGGGAGAGGGGCCGCAAACATGCATCTCGTAGCAGGTAAGATTTGTCACTCATAATTTTTTTGGGAGACTAATTACAATAGGCATTCAGATAAACAGAACAATAATAATCAGCTGGGCAGCATAAAAAGAAGAAGAAGCATACATACTGGTAGTTTGGAATCAATTAAACTGAATAAAATTAGGAAGTTGGCAGATCGCTTGTATCACACCATCACAATCATAACACGACGCAAGTAAGAAGTTGGCACATCCCTTGCATCACATCAGCAGCACAACTACTCAACTGATCGCATAGAGCTTATCATTTATTATGTTCTTGCAGTTCGTTCTTTTGTGGAGTGAGAGCGCAAAAAATCTCAACCAAAGAATACACAATGGGGAACTAAGAATCATGATATTACCTCAACAGATGCAAATGTAGACACAAGAACCCAACACGTCCAGTCCAGTGAAGCCTTGTATCAAAACACAACATTAAATCAGAAATAAGGAGGGTGGAGAGAGGCAAACATGCAACTGGTAGCATAGTAGGTAAACAAAAGGATAGTAATGAAATCAATGGCCTTGGCTGCAGGAATAACAGATTTAATAAGGTTAGATTTCGTCCAAAAAAAAGAAAAAATAAGAAGAGAAGAAGAGCATCCAGCAGAACTAATAAGAACAAGAGAGAATAAAAGAGGGAAATATGAAACTCATAGCATCTTCGAGAAGGCAGAAGGAGAAAAAACGATGCTCTTCATAAAGGAATAACAGATCTGCAAAGCAAAATTTTAAGTGGAGGGAAAAATAAAACAAGAACCAAAATCTGACCGCACAAGATTAAGAACGTGACTTCAGGAGGCAAATCTCATGGGGACAAACAAAGAACAGAATAAAAAAGAACTGCGAGAGAAAGAAAGGGAGGGAAAGACACATGAACTCACGGTAGATACATCAATGGTCATTATATATAAAAAACAACAGATTGAGCGAGCTAAATCCAGGAAAAAAGGAGCCAACATGATCCAAGGTACAGCTGCATAACGAAGAGGGAAAGAGAGAAACCCCGGCTGAGCCCTGATGCCGCCACCGCTCTCCTCATCCGGGCAGCGCCGCCGCCGCCGCAACCGTGTCCGAGGGGCGGGCGAGGGCCAGGAGGCGAGGGGCTGGGTGGCGCTGCCGCGGGACGCGCTCGCAGCCATCCTCCGCGGGCTCGACCATGGCCCCAGCCAGGTCTGCCACTCCTTGCACCAAAAAAAAATAGAGCAGTAGCCATCGCCGGCCATCTGTTCCAGCAAAAGAAAAGAAAAAGGAGAAAAATCAATAGGGCATCAAGGGAACCAGCGGATGAAGGAAGATGATGATAAAAAAAGACACTAAGAAGCAAAGGAATCCACAGGTGAAAGCGACGGAGTAGGGAAGGGGCACGCCGAGAAGGACGCCGGTGCTGGGAGGCGAGAAGGAGAGGAGAGGGAGGAGAGAAGATTTTTTCACCGGAGAGACTATAAAGAGCAGATGAGGCTGATATTTTTTACTCGTGGATTAGATAAGCCACGTGCTCTGCTCTGGTTGACTGGAGAAGCATCCAGAGATTTTACCGAGGATGAAACAACCACCGTAAATCCAAAATCCAACGGTGTAAAAAAAATTTACTAACGTGGCCTGCCTGGATGCCCGCCGACGCCGCCTCCTTTCATAAGGAGGAGAAGAAGAAGAAGAAGCACAAAGCAGCGACGAGGAGAGGACGAGTCGACGACTCGGCGAGCGAGGCACAGCACAGGGGAACCCGCGGCGTCGGTTCCTGCCGCGCACGTGCCTGCCTTGACGCTTCCCCTTCCCGAGGGAGGCCGTCGCGGTCGGAGAAAAAGCGCGAGCCCGAGTGAACCCGTTCGCCCCTCGCACCAGCTCGGCTCGTCTCCTCCGAGCTCTTTATAAACCCCGCCCCCTCACCCATCTCCTCCCCACCCACACAGCTCGCAGCACCAAGGCAAGGCAGAGCACGGGGGAGAGTCAGAGCAGAGCAGAGCGCCACCAGCCGTCCGATCCTTCGCCGCAAGCTGATCCGATGGCTCTCGCTCTCTCCGGCTCTTCCGCCCGCGCCGTCCTGGCCTCGCTGGCGCCGAGGGCAAGCCGGGGCTACGCGGCGTCGGCGGCGACCGGGGCCATGAGGCGCGCCGCGGCGGCCGCGGAGGGCGCCGCCGCCGGGGAGGCCAAGGAGGCCGGGCGCGGCGCCGCCGCCGAGATCTCGTGGGTGCCGGACCCCGTCACGGGGCACTACCGCCCCGCCAACTGGGCCGCCGCCGCCGACCCCGCCGACCTCCGCGCCGCGCACCTCGCCCGCTCCTACGCCCGCGCGTGAGGAGAGGATGCTCCGTCTCGTATAAACATACCAAGGGTGGGGGGTGGGGAACGGGGGTTCCTTTGGTGGCGCCGTCGCGCGCGCGACGGCGGCGGGCCGGCACGGTCGTGGAACATTGGAACGGAAGGTCCTCTCGGGTGGTCGCTGTGCAACGTGAAGCTGCATCGTCTCGGCACGGCCAACGGGAGATACGATTACAAGAAAGAGCGGCCTCCGGTCGCCGTGGTGTGCGTGCGTGCGTGGGTGTGTGTGGGCTGGATGCCCTGTTCTAGCGCTCTCCCTATCATCAGATTCAGAGAGCAGGGCTTTGTTTGCTGCTGTTTTACGTTTTGTTGCTCGCTATCATCGATCAATAATAAAAGTCGCAGTTTGTTTTACAATTCGCACCCTTGTTGCGTAGTATCCCAAACGCAATTTGGTTTGGTGTCAACACGAACGGAAGAACGAACGTATGGAGAATTGGAAATGGAAGCGGCGAAAGTGTACTCGAGGTTCGTCTGAGATGCCGCGCATTTTGCCGTGGAAAAATCTCTGCAAAATTTTCGTGGTAAGCGTAAATAATGTGACTAGCTTGGTGCAGAGAACCCGGCTCGGTCAGTGACGTATTATGTGGTTTGGCCCTACCAGTAGGGAGGTCCCCCTGTAAGGGCCGGGCGACTTCTACCCTCCTTCAACCACTGGTGTCTGTTTGTTACAGAGCCGTGCCATTCGAGTATATCAAGACTTCAGACGGTGACCGTGACGGGAGTTTGGGCGCGGATCACGGATCGCCGGATCGGTATTGCTCGACCACCCCGGTGATTCCCTTTGCACTTAACAGACCGCCATGAGCATGGCATACATGGTCACATTGGATTTGCCGTGCCGGTGCCCCGATGACGACTGGGCGCGACCGGGAGAAGCAATGCTCCTGGCCGGCTGGCCGGCCCCGCGCCCGCGGCGGGTGCCCGTGAACCTTATCGCGCGGCATGGACACCGTCGTGTCGCACTCTAGCCCTTTGTTTGTTTAACGCGGCGGTGAGGTGGGGTGAGGTGATCGACAGCGACCGGCGGCGCGGTGAACAGCCGCTGAGACACACGTACGTACAGCTCGGGTCCGGCTGGCCTGGCTTCCTTCCCGGATCAACTTGGGCGGAGGAGGAGCCGCGACTCCGCGAGCGGAGGCACCTGGCACTTTGGCAGTGAACGGACGGGCTATGGATTGAACTGGTGTGTTCAGTACCAGTAGCTCGAAATTTACTGGCGCATGTCGGCACGGAAGGATCGCGAAGGCGAGGGGAGCTGGACCAGTCGTCATCACCATTTCACATGGCGCGCTCGCTGCCAAGAAACTCCGGGCCCGGGGGATCCAAAAAAGAGAAGCTGCTGGGAATGGGCCGCCTCGCGCGGGGCTCAATTCCCGAGGGGATTAGATAGACGTGGCTCTTAAAAAAATCTAGGAACAGCGGTGATGTTGAATTGTTCATGCCCCACGTTATGATTAAGTGGTATACTACGATCAGTTCGTTTAATTTATCAGAAGTTAATCAACAGTATTTTTCTTATTAGCATCAATCAACCAGTAGTATTTTTTATTATAAATTAGTATTAGCCATCAGGCAGATGATCAGATCGACCGAGTGAGCGACCAAACGTGATCGTGCAAAAAGGCATGGTCGGTTTGCAGCCTCGCGTCTGAAGACTCAAGTAGCCGCCAAGATTGGTCTCGCAAAAGGTTAAAAGTACCCGCCGAGATTCGAAATGTGAACGGTGCAGGTCATCTTTGCTTATCAAATTTGCAGTGGCATCATCTCTCTGCCGGATCGACCAAACGTGACGATCGTACGAAAGTCAGAGGGCCGAAAAAGGGGTTAAAGTAGACGCAATGGTTCGAAGGCGAACGGTGCACGACATCTGCGTGGCATTAGGGCTAGTGGTGTAATTCATATACTATAGCAAATTCCTCTGTATTTGTCACCGAACGGACAAACACTCCAGCTCATTGCGACGTCTACCGCATGTTCGGGCAAAGCTACAAATACTGACATATACCGGCGATACGAGTATGATAACTTACTTTAGCGAGTTACAGTATGTCACAGCGTAAGGAGGGCACATTGATCAAAATTAACAAACTTTATAGCCCAAATTCGCTCACAAGACTTGTATCTATGACAGTATGACCTGATGGAGTGTCAATTTTCTTTAACACATGCATATATAGGGCACATCACAGACTTTCTTAAGCCACTGCTTCGTACAATTGTTATAGTAAAAAATCCCTCGGGTAGAACCTTTATTTTACGGAAGCAACCAGGATACTATATTAAACTCACTCAATATAATTTATTTTAGAATTACACAGTACAACACAAATGTTCACGCACGCACGCTCTTTTTAGAATTACATCAGTATAACACAGATGTTCACGCACGCACGCACACTCATCCCTGAGAGTACACGTTCGCAAACCCTACCCCTATGAGCACCTCCGATGGACTGAGCATCCGGCATATCTGGAGAATCTCGAAATCACCATTGACACCTCGTTGTTGACGGAAACATCGCTTACCACTTAACGCATAGCGCCGGAAAATCCTTGGAAAAATCCCAAACAAAGATGCGAGCATCAGAATTTGAACCCTGATAGGAAACGCCCCACCGAACCGTCCTACCATTGGACTACAGGCCAATTCGCAAACTCGCTCAATATATGAAAATGAATTTATCATATGGACCACAGCCCACAAGAATCTAGCGAACTCGAATATACACGTAAACAGCCCATACAGATACAGATCACAGACATATGGGCCGCAACTACCCATTAACACCCACAGTAAGAATCACAAACGCTGTTGCCTCACAAACAGATCAGAGGGAGTTTGTCCATTTTTTTGGGCAATCATATTGCAATAAGACAATGTCCTCAAAACACCTAGATATATCAGACGCAAAACAGATACACAATCTGATCTCACACTGCTGGAATACAAAGGACAATCCGTCGCTGATACATCAACATGCAGGCTCATATGATTATCGCCTTACCGGCTTCCAGCTTGGCTGCAGACGACTCAGAGAAAAGAGGAACACACAGAAGAGTAACAGGATGCAGGCAGGGCGATTGCGTTGGCTGTGCCAATCACCCAGACTTGAATAGCAAGACGGCTTTAGAATCGATGTAGAAGTACACAAAGTAGTTTGTTTCATGTGTTACATACGAACCTGCAATGGGCAAAAAATGGTCAGAGAATCTGGGCAATCAGTATATATACCATGGACTCATAAATGGAAGAGGTTCATAAGCAAACTCCGATTCAATTCACACCCTTTTCTGCTCACTTTTCCATTCCCAAGCTATACAAATGTTACTAAAGTTCAGCAGTCATCATAACCTTATACTCCACAGCTAAAAGAAGATTGTTTGGAGGCTGGAGCAATTGGATGTTTTTGATGTAGATTAATAAATCCAAAACAATTTATCAGAGAAATTTTAGCAGGAGTTGGCTTATGTTGTATCTCACCGCCAGTGTTACTATCCCTTGTTACTGACATGGTATGCAGACATAGTAAACAAGATGGTGGATAAACGTCAATCAAATGCAGAAGAGGCTAGTGCTCTTCTAACATGCTAATGGATTATTTCTCGAGCTATGAGAAGGAAATCAAAGATAAGATTTCTCCCATAGTCCTATCCTAATTCCTAATAGAGTCGAATAGAAACATCTAAAAAATTTAAGACAGCTTTGTGAAGTAGAATCAGTCAAGTAAAATAGAAATATCTGCAAATTAAGACAGCTCATCATTAAGTTTTAGAATTAGTTTGAGATAGATTCAGTGAAATAAAATAGAAAAAACTGGGAATTAAGACAGCTTGCCATTGTGTCTTAGGATTGGTTTGTGTAAGACAATCAGTCAGTTGTGAGTCTATATCATTCTCTGTAGCCTATTGGTCCTTCTCTTCTTATTGGTAAAAGAAACCTGAAGTGTTTCCCAAGTTAGGAATAACAAAGGGTGGCCAAATTTAAAAGAAAAAAACAAATAAAAAGGATCGAGATTTAGAGAGAGGGAGAAAGAAAAGCAATGATATTTATTTGTTATGCACGAAATAGAGGTTGTTGTGAAAGGACCAACTAGGCATGCTGGAAAATTTCCAGTGACATAATTTGGCATCTTGACTGAGAAGCTAGAATGGAAGAGAAATCAGGAAACATAAACAATTCAATGCTACACATGTACTGCTATATAGCCTATAAAAGAATATGAACACAGGTGGGAAATTTGGCTAGAAGTAAATATGACTTCAAGTATAACAACAACAACAACAACAACAACATAGCCTTTTGTCCCAAGCTAGTTGGGGTAGGCTAGAGGTGAAACCAAATAAATCAAAAAAAAATAGAAAAAGAGTTAGAGGAAAGCAGAAAAGAAAGCAAAGATCACGGCTCAGGCACATTAATTGCTAGTCTCCAAGCGCTCCTATCCATAGCTAAATCCTTAGAGATTCCAATGGTATCTCATGCAGTTAAATAATAGTTCAAAAATGGCGTACAGATTTCTGCACCAAGAGCACATTAATTTTCAGGAGAGGCACACAAACCTAACGTATCGACCATGTATACCCTAGTGCTTGAAGACACCACTTCATTTGTTGACCTCAGCACAAAATTGAGCTTACGTTTCTTCAGTGCCTGTAACAACATGTACAAAGATATGGTTCAGATATGTTGGAATAACAAATTGAATGGCATCTGATACCAGTCCAGAGTTGGAAATCCAAATTAAAATGCATGACAATCTTCATGCTGAAGAAATTCAAATTTCAAACACTGAAGGTTACACCTGTAACTCTTTTGAGTATTGCATTGTTTTGACTTTTTAGTATCCAACAAGATATGATACAAAATAGAGGTAAGAAACAAGTAGTAAAATGACAAATGTCTCATAAACTACAAGCTGATTAAAAGGGTAAGAAAAGTGTCATTAACATACTAAGGAAAAATTCTTGCAGTCCTGAGGATGTCTTGGCACAAGAATTAGTAGTAGCGTGGGATACATCTTGATTAACTCATCATGAACCCGGAGAATGACTGAAAAAATAAAGCAAAAAAAAAAACCGATGGCCTGTGACAAACTGAAAGCCCATTTCTTTATGTTGAGAACAAGTATAATAATGCATGAATGCAATGCCTCAAAGTTACTCCACATTGAGATTGAAAAATGCAGAAGGGATGAATAAATAACCTGTTCTTCTATTGCATGGGCTAATTATGCTTGAGTAGTAACATATCCATTATCTGATATAAAAAAGGCATCTCCACACCTCAATGGGGATACCATCAGGACCCATCGCTTTACCTCCCTTCATCCTCTTCAAAGCCTCCGCAATCTCTGCCTCATGAATTCTCCTCACAAAACGTCTGTTGGCGTCGTCAAATGTGTCATCCAGCTCAAGCGTTGAACCATTCTCCTCATTAAATAACTTATCGAAGTACTCTCGCCATCTGTTCTTGATCTCCTCATCCTTCACCAGAAGTCGATCCATCCCATCCTTGATGCATTTTGTATAAGATTGAACATTTTGTAAAGGAGTAAAAAAATGGACTGATAAAACTTATGTTTGATTAGAACTTAAAAACACATAACTGCAATAAAAAAGTAGAATAAATGCAGAGTTAAACAGTTTCTGCAAAACTCAAAAGAATTTGTTCAATCTGATACTGAAAATTGTTAGCTTAGATCCAAGTTCACAAATTGGTCAGGCCAGTTGCATTAGAGATCTCTAAATTTTCTTTATTCCAGTGCTAATTGCAGGAGCTGAATAAATGCCATGTGGACCTTTGAGATGTCACAAGATATCAAGTGACAATGTGACATTAGACTTGGCATGCCCAGTCAGTAGGGAGTCTACTTAAAATGCCAGACCATTTTTTTGTTACATCTGATAGAGTATGTCAGTATGGTGACAGCAAGTTAATGAACTGAAAAGTAAAGCATGTGGTACTAATTTATTGTAGCAACTAGTTCAGTTTTAGGCGCATTTGCTGGTCCAGTTAATTACGGATTGAATATGACAAGAAAGAGTTGAATACAAAATTGAAATACAACAATTATAAAAATTACAAAATTGAATGATAGCTCACTAAGCTTGATTTGGTTGATATGAGAACTGGGCTAGTCTTTGACAGATTGGTTGAGCAAAGCTTGGAGAATGCTTAGAAGTTTTCAGAATTTAAACCAAGCTAGAAGCAAGGACGTAAGTTTCAGAGATCAATTATACACCACCGTGTTTGCACTATTCACACTCCCGGAAACTATACTTCATCCACTGCTTTACGAGTGCTATATTTAACTAAAAAGCCTACATGCCATTAAAACATTCACTTGTTGATAGCTCACTAAGCTGGATTTGGTTGATATCAGAACTAGGCTAGTCTTTGACAGATTGGTTGAGCAAAGCTTGGAGAATGCTTACAAGTTTTCAGAATTTAAACCAAGCTAGGAGCAAGGACGTAAGTTTCAGAGATCAATTATACACCGCCGTGCTTGCACTATTCACACTCCTGGAAACTATACTTCATCCACTGCTTTACGAGTGCTATATTTAACTAAAAAGCCTACATGTCATTAAAACATTCACTTGTTGAATACTCGAATTTGAAGCATAACTTCGGTTGACTGCGATAACCATTCCTGCCTCTTCATTTTCCCTAGTTGGCTAGTCCATTTCCTCCTGTGTATAACTTATTTTGTGGGTTGGGGGTGGGATGCATAAACAATCCTATGAGGTCCATTCTGTCAATCATATGCGAACAGGCAGCATGTATGAAATGGAACACGAAATCAACCACGACGGGCGCAATCATCCCACACGCTTCCGTACTGATTAAGGATGTCTCCCAAAGAGGGGGACGGGAGGAGAGCATTACCAAAGTTGCGGCCGACGATGCAGTGCCAGGTTGGGCCGTGGTTCTTGTCGAACTCCTTCTTGATGTACTCCGCGATGTCCTTCTCCATGGTGTTCTTCTCGAACGCCTGACCGAAAATAAAATAAAATAAATCCCCAAACCCAGACGAACAACCAGTCGGGCGATGGAAAACCAAATCGAGAGCAGGAGGACTGGAGGAGGGAACAGCGAGAGCGAAGGCGCAGGGTTCTCACGATGCGGGCGATTTCGAAGGCCTCCTGCCGCATCTCCTCCTTCATGTCGGCGCTCTTGAGCTGGATCTTGTGCGCCGTCGCCGCCGCCGCCGCCGCGGCTGCCGGCGGCGGGGACCCCGAGCCCACCGGCTTGCGGTCCTCGGAGGCCCGGAGCGCCGCCTGCGCGGCGCCCCCGGCCCCGCGCCTGGCCTCGTCGGACATTCTCGACGGCGGGTGGAGCGGCGGAGCTGCCGGGCACGCTTGGGCTTGTTCCTCTCGAGGAATCCTCGCCTCGCTTTTTGAAAGGCGATGGGGGGCGAGGACGAGAAGCGACACCGTGGGCGTGCGCGTTGCAGCGGAATCTGCCTATGCTGCTCTGCTTAGGGTCCGATTGTTGCCTGTATGACTCTGGCCTGGCTCGCATCCATGAACCAGGCTTCCGTGAGCCAGGCTGAGTGCATGTAAATGCTTGTGTTTGGTTGTCTGTACATATTCAGTCTGGTTGAGAAGGAAAGATGTTTGGTTACCTGTATGTGTTAGGTCGCATGAGATAAGATTAGCAAAAATAAATAATTTTATAAGATTTAGCTTATTGAGTTACGTTTTAGTGGCTTTATTTTACCTTTATAAATCTTAATATAATTTTAAATATATTAATATTACTTAATATATGATAATTATATAATAAGAACATCATTAATATGGTAATCTCCGGCTCCCGCGAGCCAGGCCCGCCAGAAACGGCCGATTCCGGCGTTTCCAGCGAGCCTGGCTGGGGCGTGCCAGGCCCGGCTGCTGTCCGGCCATCCAACCACCACCAGCGTGCATGCGGAGAGCCTGGCCCGGGGTAGAAACGCCAACCAATCGCACCCTTAGTGAATCGCCTGCAACACCAAGAACAGGAACGAACCGAGAAGAACACCCAAGAACAGCTAGCACTTGGAATTAATTGATCTTTCAAAATACTCCATAGATTGGCACGAAACTTGAGCAATATGTTCACAACCCCAAGGGCTAATAGATCCACAAACTAGATCCGAAAGAGCTCAAATATCCATGACGAATTTTGGATCAAACCGAAGAACACACCTCCCACGAGTTCATCCACAAAACTTCAAATCGAGACCGATTCCCGGCGTTTGAGGGGCTAAGATCATCCACAAAGAGGCGCAAGGCACTCACCCATCATCCTCTCAAACAAATCCGAAGCCAAACGGTCTAGAAACGAAGAATCGATGTGACCACGAAAATCCCCAAAAAGAGCTCCGTAAAACACCACGGGAAACAAAGGAGAGAAATAACTAGCACATAAAATCTTCCATAATCACCGAGGACAGATTCTATACAAGGCTAGCAACCTCCCAACATCCACCCACTCGGATTTACATGAAGCTCA
>OAMR01000135.1:1687785-1709148 GCA_900205405.1 Echinochloa crus-galli
GGGTCCGATTGGTTGCCTGTATGACTCTGGCCTGGGTCGTATCCATGAACTAGGCTCCCGTGAGCCAGCTGAGTGCATGTAAATGCTTGTATTTGGTTGTCTGTATATGTTCAGCCTGGTTGAGAAGAGAGGATGTTTGGTTACCTGTATGTGTTAGGTCGCATGAGATAAGATTAGCAAAAATAAATAATTTTATAAGGTTTAGCTTATTGAGTTACGTTTTAGTGGCTTTATTTTACCTTTATAAATCTTAATATAATTTTAAATATATTAATATTACTTAATATATGATAATTATATAACATCATTAATATGCTAATCTCCTGCTCCCGCGAGCCAGACCCGCCAGGAACGGCCGATTCCGGCGTTTCCAGCGAGCCTGGCTGGGGCGTGTAAAATTGCATCCATGGAGCCAGGCCCGGCTACTGTCCAGGCATCCAACCACCACCAGCGTGCATGCGGAGCCCGGGGTAGAAACGCCAACCAATCGCCGGAGAAGAGAAAGTGAAGTGGAACTGGAAACTTTGGTGTGGGCCGCGGGCTTAGAGATACAGGCCTGGCCCAAATGAAGGGGTCCAGTATACCGTTTGAGACGCAAGGATTTTTCGAAACCGTTGCAGAAATTTTGCGTGGAACAGTTCGATTCTTGCAGAAATTTAGGAAAAAAGATTCATGCGCTCCAATCTGCCACTTTTTTTCAAGAAAAATCGCTTTGACGTTTTTTTCCCTTTAGTATGGCCTCCGTAACATTTGGTAAACAAAAGGATCCAACAAGATTCCAAGTTCTCCAGCAACTTCTAATTTGTTCCTAAGCCTATACGTGTTCCAGGGTGACGTATGGAGACCGGAATGCAAAATGATGTTCACCTGCCCGGTCATCTAGGGTATCACCTAGAGTTTTTATACGCGTGATGGAGACTTGGAGAGCTGCGGTCACGCCAAGAGTCCAATCCACACTCCAAACGAGCCTATTAAACTCTGGACTTCTCTGCAACGTCCATTGCCCTGAGGCCGTGTTTCTTTAGGATGAAAAAATATTTTCACCCCCTTTGACCAATAACTAACTAAGGGTATTAAATAAAGTCAGTTTACAAAATTAGGTTCACAATATTAGATTATTTCGCGAGATCTATCTAATGAGGCCTTCGATCGCACGATTAGAGAATGGTTACTGTAGCATTACTGTAGCAAAACATGAATTAATTAGGCTCATTAGATTCGTCGCGTAAAGTTAAGGGTTTTGCAAATAGACTCCATTTCTATTTAGAACTTCATGCATGCAAGATTCTCTTTGGAAATTTTTATCCGGGTGGAAAAGAAACACGGCCCTATCACAACACCATTTTTCCAGTGGAGAGCGGTACACAGCACCAGCAATGGGACGCGGTGGTGTCCGCAGTGGTCGCTGACCTCGTCGACCGGCTGGCTGAGAACGCCGTCAGGCTGCCGCGCGCCCGCGCCCGCGCCGCCGTCGAGGAAGCCGAGGGACGACAGATCGCCAACCTGGCGATGCTAGCTAAAATACCGCTCAACGGAGGTGGGTGAAGTTTGTGCGAGTTATGAGAAAAAACATTTGGTAAGAGCAGCTCCAGTACCTTCTCCTTTTTCCAATAATTTTTTATTTAAACCAATAGTTCATCTCAACTTTCCTAATATATTACTTGGATTTAGATGAGATTGTTAGGGACTGTAAAAGCTGATGATTTGGTTCCTAGGTACCGGCCCATTCTGTTCAACGAAATATTCTCTATTTCTTCCTCACATCGGCAGGCCCTTCCTCTCTGCTCTCTCTCTCTCTCTGATGCCTGCCCTGCTCCCTCCACGGGTATGTTCCTAGTAACATGTATAATAATATTGTTCTGATTGTTTGCATGATCCTCCTCAGAGCATACTTTTTAAATTTTACTTTGCTATTCAGTGGAACACTGGCAATTGTGGACCTTGTTTTTTGTTATTAGAATATGTGTAACCACAGTACCACACTGGTTACAAAATTATATTGGAGAGAAGCAAGTGGTGGCTCATTTGCAGTGCTGACTGCTAGAGCTATGAATCTATGATTTCCATATATTCAAATTTTATCTACCGTTTCCAGTAGAAGTCTGCATAATTGTAGATTGTAAAAATGTATGGGCAGATTTAGCTATGTTTTTTTTAAGCATGTAACTATATAGAAGGCCTTTGCAGATTTAGCTATGGTCTTTTGCTGTACATACACAATGAAGTGGTCTTGCACCTAGCCACATATATGATATTACTTTTACCTCACAATGTAGAAAAAGCTTATGTTCTCCACCAAAAATGTAGATACACAAAGCAGTCAACAACTTCCTGGTTATGCTAGCTTTGGCCTTTTAGCTAATTGTCTGGTTATATTTTATAATGCTATGTCACTGCTATGTGTTTATGGAGGACAAGGTGAGGGTCGCCCGAAAGGTTCTCAAGATACCTAGCAATATTCTTCCTGGGAAGATTTTATTAGGCTATCATTGTGAATCCAACACAAATGACGTACTACATATCTTAAATATTAAGCACTGAACTACAGGGGCCCTGTTTGATATTTATGGTACGTTCTGGTTTTTTAGTACCATCATTACCCATCTTCCACTGGCTCAAATAAAAGTACTTAATCACTTTCTCAGTTTGTTGAGACCATTCATTCATTTCGATGTGATGTGAGCTTCACGCAGAGTTTATTGCATTTCTTATTTGTATACAGGTTGGTTATGCAAGAAACTTGACAAAATCTGTACATATGTTCTTCAGTACATGTTGCTGCACACATTTACATGTGACTCTGCAAAACTGTCCACTTGAAACTTTTATCGATGCCTCTCCTACCAAATGCTATATGATATAAACATACATGTTCATAAACAGGATCATTAGGCTGAATCATTATATTTTATTTCAAAATGTATTTTTAGTGCTCAATGTAAAACATTGCTGAGTCTTAGGTTACTGTCCTGATTCCATGACATATTACTTATATTGTTAATTGCAATTTTGTGTTATCCGCAATATGATATAGTATCATGAGTCATTTACAATAGCACTATGTTAAAATGCTATGATAGTATCATTTATTCATGTGACTTAAAAAAGGGGCAATGCATCCGTAGCATTGTGAAAGATCATTAGACAAAAGCTTATGGATTTATTTGGAGATCAACCTGAGATATATACCATCTAAGCGTCACATCCGTGCTCCAATCTGCAAAATTGGATAGGTTTATTTTCTTTTGATGTGTATAGCTAGGTTCGTTTGGAATGGTTCTAAGGAGGCCTTAACTTGGGAAAAGACGTGTTCGTTTGGATTATCAGCCACCAGCCAGCAGTGTTTTTCTCTCAGCAAAAACCGGCACTAGCCACCAGCCACCAACCAGTCAGCAATGTTTTTCTCTCAGAAAAACCAACACCAGCCACGAGCCACCAGCCAACCGAACAGGGTTCTGTGGGCGGTTTCCTTGGTTCCTAGCTTCCATTGGGCTGTAATTCTATTATATGAAACTGCTCATCTTTGCTATTCTTGCTTTGTCTTTGTGGATGCAAACAAGGTGTTGATTAAGAATGTTTTTCCCCGTCTCCGACTGATCTGATACACAAAATCTTGGTCTCGACGCAGAAATGCCATTCTCTGCTGAAGCCTGAAGATCAGCCATGATGGATGATGGCGCGGGCTCAGTGAAGAGCTATCTTAATATCACGATAAGTTGCCAAGGAGTCTAGAAGATCTTTCGTGACATCTCAGCTGTCATTTACATACTTTTGTAATAGGAATGGCCTGGTTGCTATAACCCTGCGTGTCTGGCTTCGTTTTCTATCCAGCACTGTAATATTAATGATTTAATGCTGGTAAACTATTTTTTTTTATCTCGTGGTCAATGCTTCAAGGTGGTGTTTGGTTCGAGAGAGAGAGAGAGAGAGAGAGAGAGAGAGAGAGAGAGAGAGAGAGAGAGAGAGAGAGAGAGAGAGAGAGAGAGAGAGAGAGAGAGAGAGAGAGAGAGAGAGAGAGAGAGAGAGAGAGAGAGAGAGAGAGAGAGAGAGAGAGAGAGAGAGAGAGAGAGAGAGAGAGAGAGAGAGAGAGAGAGAGGTGCTCCCCTTTTCGCATGTCTGGGTGGGTCCAATGGCTCCATTTTATTCTTGCTCCACGTCCTTTGTCCTAGTGCTGATGCCGCATGATCCGTATGCGACCGTATCGCTTCACGGTGCGATCCGATACGGAATGATCTAACCAAACGATAGCAAACGGTAACCGATTACTCTGTAAGCGGATCACGCCACAAAATCGGCGAACCAAACACTACCCAAGCTTCCACTTGCTGCGGAACCAGACACCGAATTCACATTGGCCCAATCAAAGTGTAGGCGCGGCAACGCCGCGACGGTGTTTCTAGTAGAGAGAGATTTTTTAGGACACTGAGTCACTGATGATGATGAAGATGCTCTAAGCAAGGTTGGTGACGAGAGCGGCAAAATTGAATGCTTTGGAAGGAGACTCGTACCAGCCTACGTTGCTGGTGTGAGTGTGTCAGAGATGTGGATGTTGAGACGGTACCATAGTCAAAAGCAAACGAGTTTTGTGAAGTTAAGAGGAACTCCAGGAGATCGAGAAAACGCATTCCCTATAATAAGTGAAAGGGGATTGAGAAAACTGCTTTTAAGCATAGTGAGAAGGAGTGCTCCAGCAGATCCCTTTTTCTTATTTCCCTTTCAACTGTTCTGGCATGCGGGTCCCATCTGTAAGTGACTCGATTTTTTATTTTTTATTTCCTTCATCTCTTTTCTTCTTCGCCGGGGAGGGGACGACGGTGCTCGGACAGTCGCACCTAGGCTCGGTGCGGCAGCAATGGCGGTCCGCGTCCGGCCGTGCTCGAGATTGGCTTCGCCGGGAGCGGCGGCGCTCGGCCGGCTACGCTTGGCTCTGGCTGGAGCGGGGCGCTCGGCTCCACCGGGGCGGCGGCGGCCCGACTGGTCACACCCAGGCGGCAAAGGCGGCGCCCATCCGGTCGCACCCGAGCTCGGCTCCACCGGGGCGGCGGAGGCCCGGGTGGCTGCACCTAGGAGGCGACGGCGGCGCCTGAGCTTGGCTCTCGGCCAAGGGCGGTAGCGCCCGGCCGGCCGCGCGTGGCTTCGCGGGAGCGGAGCGTTCGGAGATAGCCGGTGGAGATAGGCACGGGCGCGGCGGCGCCACCGGTGGTGCCATGGCCGTGGCCATTGCCGGAGCCCGCGGCGACGGAGGAGAGGGAGAGGGAGAGGGAGGACGGCGCCGCGACGAGCCCGAGGCGGAGGGGCGGCGGCTCGATGAGCCCGGAGCGGAGGGGAGGCTGCACGACGAGCCCAGAGCCGAGTTGCACAATGAGCCGGTGTAGTTGGGCGTCCATGGCGCAGCGGCGGAGCTGGCGACCGGCTAGGCATGGGGCGGTTGCGGGCGGCTCGCTGGCGCTTGGCCCGGGGCAGGGTGCCGCGGCGTACCGGCATGCGGCCAAAAGCAGAGCAGCACAGCCTCGCAGCATGGGGCTCGACTTGGGGAGGAATGCGGCGGCGGGCATGGCTGGGGAGGCACGCCGGCGTGTGGCCAAGGGCGGAGCATGGTGGCGCGATGCGGGTCACAGTCGCTCAAGCAGTGCGGTGGGTGTGGTCGGGGAAGGACAAGGAGGCACAGGCGGAGAGAGAAAGGGGATTGAGAAAAGCAGAGGCCACGTTGAGAAAGAAAGGGGAGAGGGGGATAGTTTTTCTCAATTGACAAAAAAATATAAGAAAAGAGGATTGTTTTCTCAATCTGTTGGAGTTGACTTTTACCCTCTCAATCCCCTATATGATAGATTATAGGGAAAGGGGATCTCTTTTCTCGATATGTTGGAGTTGCTCTAACCGAGGGAATATGAGGAGCAAAACGGCATTCTATCTCTCTAATGCTAATCCAAAAATCACAAAAAGGTGACTAAGATTTAGTATACTCTCAGCTATATATATGATGTCTAACAACCCCTTTAAAAATCCTATTTAGAGAACAATGGAACCCTATGAAATAGGAGTGGTGTTAATTGGGATGTGCATTTTTTTGAAAGAAATCTAGATAATTTGTTTCTGCAAAAGATTTTGGGCATAATTGTGGATTGTCGATTAAGAATATTTTCTTTGTATGTCATTGAAAACCCAAGCTATTGGTGCCATCCGAATTTCTGAGTTACCAACTATACCACTGATTGATTGATGTTCCACCCTCCTATGCCATTTTAACTTATTTACCGAGAGACAGAATGACCCATATATCCTAACTCAGCACGGGGTGCTCATATCTTTATTATTTTTTTAGGAATTAATGGCTCCTTTTAATGGTAGGTGATGCGTCTGTCGACAACAAGGAGCTTGTGGTGACTTCGTCAATCTCAAGATTTGTTGCTTCAGTCTCTCTGAGGTGCTATATATACATGCACACATATTCATCCATATGAACATATACGCATATATGAGCAAAATAGGGAGCCTAAGCTGGCAAATCATGAGAATAACGAAGTTACCACGGCCACCCCACTGTGAACAGGCACATCACTTACTGTTGAAGGAATAGCCAACCATGAACATGAGCACTTGTGTTGAAACAGAGCCAGGAATTTGAATGAGCAAGTTCCATCATAAGAAACCTAACCAAATAGGAGATTTGCGAGTGTTATATGTCTATATACATATATTGAAAACAATTCCAATTAATCATAACTAGATTCATATCTTTTTGGAAAGTTAGGATCTCTTACTTCATGAATGAGTAAATTTCACCAGCGGTCCTTAAAATTGTCCCGCGTTCTCATCCTGGTCCTTGTACTCGCAAAATGCAGATAACGGTCCTTAAACTTGTCACGTACTCTCATCCCGATCCTTAAACTTGTCCCGATTTCTCATCCTAGTCCCAATGCTCTCAAAATGCATATAACAATTCTTAAACTTGTTTCATTCTCTCATCTGGGTCCTTAAACTTGTCCCAATCTCTCATCTAGGTCCATATACTTTAAAATGCATTGAGTTATTTTTATTTAGGGGAAAAACTTTTATGAGCTACTTAAACTTTTAAGATTTCAAACCAACTTCAAAACTAAAGGGGCAGTCATCATCACAAATTAAGTGTCAAATATCAAAATCTCTAAAATATCCAGTCAAAATAAGCAAAATAAAAAATATCCACATCTCTTTGTAATCTCAAAAATAAAATCAATTAGTTAATAATTCTGTTAAAATAACAACCCTAAAGTTAACAAATCTTGTATCAAAGGTTCTTGGACAACCATAAATTTGCGATTATTTTGCCATGAATTTTGGACTAATTTTGGGTGAATTCAAATTCAGTTTGAAACCCTAAAAGTTTGAAACAGTTGTAAAAGAATATTTCTTAAACAAATCAATACATTTTGGTAGTACATGGACTTGGATCAGAGCGTGGGACAAGTTCAAGGACCGCGACGAGAGCATGAGACATGTTTAAGCACCCTTACGTGCATTTGGGAAGTACTGGGACCTGAATGAGAACCGAAGACAAATTTAAAAACCGATATGAGAGCGCGGGACAAGTTTAAGAACTATTATGTACATTTTGAGAGTATCGAGACCGGGATGAGAACTCGGGACAAGTCTAAGGACCGCTAGTGAAATTTACTCTTCATGAATTTATTAATCTTCTTATTAAATCCATAAGTTTCCAACATGTCTTTTGGAGAAACATTATTCCCAAGAGGACCTAGGAAGAACTCTTTGAGTTATTCACCCATATTGTTAAGAGTAATCAAGTTTTTCTCAATGGTTCTTTCTAGTGCTTTCTAGTGATATAGCCATGTCATAGGTTTTGTTTAGACCTTGAGAAAGCTGTTTGGCCACGCAACAATCTGCCAATCTCAGACGTTGGATTTGGATAGTCTCGGGTTGGATGATGATGCTTGGTTCAAGAGCTGCCTGCCAGGCAGCAGCAAAACATGCCTTGATGGTTCCTAAGCATATGGTTGCATAGCAATTTGGCAGCAGTTGGACTGAAAGCCACCTATGATGGATGCATTAGTAAAGTTTTGTTCTAGTAAGCATTATACATCACCGGTTAAGGGCATATGCAGGCATGCTCCTCTAGAACTAGAAGTCCGAGGTGGCGCCCTGTTCACTACCTTAGGGTTGGGGTTATATTCACACACACAAAATCCAAATAAAAAAACAAAATAAAGGCGTTGATGCATTCTCTAATGCTGATTTGTTGGGCTCATATGCGTCACGTGCTTCGACCATGGTCACCAAAAAATTCTACTTGAGCAATAGGAGAAGGGGTAAAATGGAGAAAGGCAACTATAGAAACACATATGGATTTAGAGAAGTAAACAAATAGGAAAAAAAGATTCTCGTGACAAGCTCCCCAGAGTGCCGCTCACCGTGCGGAATCCAAGTTTCCTCATGGTGGTGAGCTCCCCGGATCCACACGGGTGCTCCGCTGGGATATGCCTATGTGGACTCTACTAGATCCATCATCTTTGCCAAGATCAATCCCCTCCACTAGGAATCCACTAGATCTACTATGGAGAGAGAGGGAGGTGGTGGAGGGAGGGAGGGAGAGATCTAGGTCTGTCATCTTCTCCGAGATCAATCCCCTCCTGCTAGCAGGAGTCCACCAGATCTAGAGGAGAGAGAGAGAGAGAGAGAGAGAGATCACCTGAAGCACCACCTCGCGTGGCTTCATGCAGGCTCCGTCACACCACCTTCCATCACGCTCTTTGGGGAAGGAGCACGATGGAGCATCCTACCATGTGAGCATGTTCCATCGATTTTGGTCTCCCATGATGGCATGCATTGGTTAGGACTTGAGCCATCTCCTAAGGGTGATGTCCCTTTGTGTCGCGTGAAGGAGGTGACCAGGGGATAAGACAAGCACACCAAGATCCACTGGATCTGCCTTTATGGTGTACTGGGAAGCCATGGAGGTGATGCTTTTATGGGTGCCACCGAACTATTGTCGTGGCTTAGAAGAGAGACGAGGAAAAGGGGAAGGGGATGTGAGGGTACGCTTGGGAAAAGGGAAGACATGAGGGGATAAGCATCTACTAGTGGGGTCCACTCACGTGAAGAATATGTAGAGGGGTTGTGCGGCGCATTAACAATATGTTGACTCCTAGGGACACTATGAGTAGTCGACTGTGAAATTATATCTCAGCAGGGGCGAAGCCAGCGCCGCGGCTCACCGATGTCAGCAGCAATTTTTACTGGTGTCATTACCTTTGTGAACAATGTTTGAACAGTATTTAACACTAGGTTTTCTGAAATCCACCGATGTCAGCTAACATCAACGACAAGCTGCAGCTCCGCCACTGTATCTCAGCGCCACCTTCCCTAACCATGCGGCCAAACAGTTCAACTACACCTTGGGAAGCATGTATGATGCATATCTGGCTCCAAAGTCTAAAACTAGCAACTCAGTGAGATGGTCATTGAAGGTGATAATCGCCCTGAAGTCTTTGAGATTTCATTTTAGTGGCCACTGTCCTACCCTCTTATTTGCACCATATTTGAAAAAGTATAAGGTGGTGTTTGATTGATTACTTTAATTGTTAACATAAAGGTAATAGAACATAAACATAATTGATTAATTAAAGCAATAACTTTTTTTGTTAGGTTTAACTCCATAATGGAATCTTGGCAAAAAATGAAAATAAAAGATATAGAATCCACGAGAAGGTGACAACAATGAAGAATGAAATTGTAGTAGCATTGGTTGGCATCGGTATATTTTGGAGAGCCTGAAGGCTGACATGGTAGCAGGTGTCCGAAAAATGTACAGGATCGTTGCTTTGTACCAACAACTTCTAATATAGTCATCCTATCAGTGTTTTGTACCATCGACAACCAATGAATTTGCATCGCACGGTTGGTTCAGGTCGCTTTGCACTCAGTGGCTAAAGATGTATACTTGTTCAGGCAATGCGCCTTACATCCAGTTCGCTAGCCCAATTGTGTTTCTGAGCTCTAAGGCTTAAAGTTTTTAATAGGGCCTACAAATGGGAGGTGAAAGATGACATGCATGAGTTCCGTTAGACAGATGTAAGAGTGTGGCCGTATATGGGGCCATCTTCTTTTTATATTTCAAGGGAGACGAGCCATACAACAAGGGCGGAGAGAGAGAGAGAGAGAGAGAGAGAGAGAGAGAGGTGCTCCCCTTTTCGCATGTCTGGGTGGGTCCAATGGCTCCATTTTATTCTTGCTCCACGTCCTTTGTCCTAGTGCTGATGCCGCATGATCCCATCTGGGTTAGGTGGACCAAGACTAGGTGTGGTGTTCCTTGTTGCCATATGTGATGTGCGCGCAGGCATGTTGCCCGCATATGGTTGTCCCGTACGCGTTGGGTCCGGAGGGCTGGCCCCCACGTGCCATCACACCTACTCTTTTGGTCATGAGGCGGTATAAAGCCTTGGTGGTAGTACTTCGGTCAATCGCCTAGCTGTTGAGGGTTGTCCATGTCCCACCAGGCATTTCTGGTTCGCCCCGAGTCCCGGAGTGATTGTCGATCACAGTGAGGGTTTGGCCCATTGGACGTGGTCGCCTCTCCCCAACTCCCAACATGGGATGAGAAAGGGACCGATCCCGTGCATAACTGGGGTTGCCCTGCAGCCATATTTCGATGGATTTCGGTCTCATGAGTGCTAAGATAAGGGTACTCTAGTTTAGGGACTCGTCGCATTCTTAGTGGGTGTTTCATATTTATTAATAAATGACATGTCACACAAGCAAATATGGTGACATGACAAAATATTCATAATCAAAGAAGAGATGTGTTTTATAGGGATAAAGCTAGCGTACACAATTTCCGAAACTATGAAACAAGTTGAAACTAGCATCAAGAGAGCTAGATGGTTTCATTTCATCTACTAATGTCCAATCTGACACCGCAATTAATGTTATGACTAGCCTATAAGGCCTATCTCAACCCAAAAACTATCACATAGTCTCCATACTTGCCAAGTCACATGACACTACTCATAAAAATTATACTTCAAATACATAGTTTCTTTAAAATGAAGTCACATCCAATTATCTTTATTTCTCTTCTTTCCCCACCTATCATCTTTTATTTTGTCTTTGGTTCTTATGAAGAGAGGTGGTATCCTACATGAGACATTGTTTCTTTAATTATTTTTCTATCCTTATTAATTCTTTTACCACGTCAATTTTTTATTTATATGGTACCATATTTAATGTCATAGACACTAGCTGAAGCGGAGGATCAGGATGATAGCCTAAACTAGTGAAAAATTGAAACTACATCGTTGCATTGATTAACCCAATTTTTTTAGATGATGGTGACACTTTTGAAAAGTGCCCGCACCGTGAATGGCCAAATGTTACCGGGGCTATATATACGTGTTCCAGAGTGCAGGTCAAATAGACGTATGAAGACCGGAGTGCAAAATGATGCTCGATCGCCTTCTCTCTGCCCTGTCATATATGGAATCACCTGGACTTTTTAGTGCTCGATGGAGACTTGAAGAGTGACACCATCACGAGTCAGAAACTCACGACCATCTCAAACTCACACATGGACACCCAATCCACACTCCAAACGAGCTTAAACTCTAGGATCACCACACACCATTTTTCCAGTAGAGCACGTGGCACGCAGCACAAGCACAAGCACAAGCGCACAAGCAATGGACGTAGTGTTGTCCGCTGTGGCCACTGACCTCGTCGGCCGGCTGTTCTCCTTCCTTGTCAGGAAGTACCAGGAGCCCGGCGCCGCTGGGAACGCCGTCAGGCTGCAGGGCGCCCTGCTGCGCGCCCGCGCCGTCGTTGAGGAAGCCGAGGGGCGACAGATCGCCAACGGGGCGATGCTGCTGCAGCTCAACCACCTGAGATGGGAGATGTGCCGAGGCGTCTACGCGCTCGACACGCTCAGGCGGCGAGCCAGGGCGAGGAGAACGTTCAGCCTGCCTCCAGCCACGGACGGGCTATCTGTGGTGGTTGAAAGCCTGGAGGCTGCGCTGAGCGACATGAGGGAGTTCGTCGTGCTCCTCGGCAGCTGCTGCCCCCGCGTCACCCGGCAGCCGTACAACGCCTACCTGTTCATGGAGAGCTGCATGTTTGGGCGGCAGATGGAGAAGGAGCAAATCATCGGCTTCTTACTGCGCTCTTCTCAAGATTTGGATGTGCTGCCGATCATTGGCCCTAAACTGGTTGGCAAGCAGACGTTGGTTGAGCATGTCTGTGTCGATGAGAGGGTCAGAGAACACTTCGCCACGATCCATCGTCTCAGCAACGACAGTCTTGATCTACAGAGGCATGGCCATGAGGGTTGTCATCACAGCTTTATTGATGGCACCGCGATGTCCTTGATCGTGATCAACCTTGCCCGCGGCGGCTCTGGCGAGGTGGAGCGATGGAGAAGGCTCCTCTCGTCCTTGCGCCGCCGCGCACACAGGGAGAGCAAGGTCATACTCATCAGCAGGGCGGAGGCGCACGCGGGCCTTGGCACCGTGCCGGCGCTCAGGCTGCGCGCGCCGCGCCGGGAGGAGATCTGGTACTTCTTCAGGGCGCTCGCGTTCGGCGGCGCGGACCCTGAGGAGCGCCCCGAGCTGCTGCGCGTCGCCATGGCCCTGTTCACCTTCATCCGCAGCAACCCCGCGCTGTTCGCGGCCGCCGGCGTGCTGGCCGCGTCGCTGCGCGCCGACCTGAGCATGTGCTCCTGGCGCCGCGTGCAGGGCGTGTTCACCGGGGCGACCAGGGTGCCTGGAGTTTTGCTCTGCCGGCCGATGAAGGACGCCCCTGGCGTTCCGTGCTTGTTCTACGACTGGCGCAAGTTTGCGGGCATGGTGCGGAGCGAGCTCCCCAAGGTGACGATGCTAGACCTGCTGACCGGCCGCGCCGTACTTCCCCGTGGAGATGCGCGGTTCGACGTGCTGGCTTGGCAGTCTCGCATTCCTCCGTACTTGAGCCACGTAGCGACGTGCGACATGGAGAGGGCTTGGCATGACGTGGTGACCGACGAGAAGCGATTTCATAAGAGAAGGAGAGGCTGGCAAGACGAGGAAAGAGATGAGTTTACTCGCAAAAAAGAGGAAAGAGATGAGTTGGCCTAGCTGCACGAGCATGCCGCGTCTCGGCCTCCACGGGCACGCTGGAGCAGCCGGTGCAGACTCGCCAGGTTCCTGATGGAGGGTGACGGCTGAGTGCAAGATTCGACGGAGGTGACACGGAATGACTGGTACGTCCTGAGACTTCATTTTTCTTCCTCTCAAATCAAAGGTTCTTCGTCAGAAGACAAGTATCCTCATCCTCTGTGATACGGTGGCAGCAGCAGCACTCTCCCGTCGAGCGTGCTCCATATCCCTAGTCCTTTTCTTTGTGCACTGGTTCAGCGATTCCTAGGACATATGAAGCTGAGACATGTAGCTTGATTTTTTGGTACCAAAATTATCGGATATGATGCTAGTTTCTCTCAGACTAGCCATGTTTGGTAGGGGTTAAGCAGAAGCTGGCCCCTCTACGCATACACTGTTTATGACATTTTTTATAGTGCAGTCTAATCCGCACTCGAGTGTTTTTGGAGCCCTGAACACTCGAGTATTTTAGTCTGCCAGACCACTCGATTAGGCTAAAATAAAAATTCGTGTGATACAAAGAGGACTAGCACTTGAATTTTAAAACTATCAGGTATTATAGACATCACCATCACCCGAGCAATCCAAAAGAATAAAACAACTGAAAACTAACCTATAGACACAAAAAATCAGGTATTTTGAAAAACCCCATCACTCAAATTTTTAACCACGGGATGTTTATCAGAGTTAAAATAGCTAATGATCTGTTATTAGAACCACAGACATCTAAGATCTTATTATCAGATACACATAACAACATATTAACAGAACAACACATAAAAAGATCAATAGATTATTTTATAGTCAGTCAGATAACAAATAAAGTGGGCCCTACTGAAACTCGGAAAATGAAAATAAAAATTAGTCAACACATCAACAGATTAGCAAATTAAAGATATACAAAAGCAAATAAACAGATTACTTTCTACAGTCAGTCAAATACAAATGAATCGAGGTGCTACTGAAAGCCAAAAAATGCAAATTTAAAAAACACAAATATCAAATACATGTAAAGGCACCGCAAAAGACAATAGAAATAGTACCGTTAATTAGAAGATAATTTACATTTAAAGACATCTAAATATAAATTTATAACAGTTACATAACTAACCTATAAAATTGACAGTATAAATAGTATTGTCAATTAGAAGCTATTGTCCTGTCAATTTAAAATTTCCATGCTGTCACATTCTAATTTAAATAGGATTACATTTAAATTAAAGTGTACTGTTCACATTACTTTGAAACATACCGACATAAACAAATAACGAGCTGAAAAGGAGAAGCGGAGAAAAAGTGAGGTGAGGAAAGGTGGTTAAACAAACACACCGCAAATAGATAAGCAACGGCCGTCCATCTAACAAATTGAAACATGCGCTGACATATAGGGCCCACGGAAACACGAAAAACAAAAAAAGACAGCCAGCCAACATCCAACGAACAGGAAGCAACATCAACAGACATCAGAACCACAGACATCTAAAATCTTATTATCAGATACACACAACAACATATTAACAGAACAACATATAAAAAGATCAATAGATTATTTTATAGTCAGTCAGATAACAAGTAAAGTGGGCCCTACTGAAACCCGAAAAATGAAAATAAAAATTACTCAACACATCAACATATTAGCAAATTAAAGATATACAAAAGCAAATAAACAGATTACTTTCTACAGTCAGTCAAATACAAATGAATCGAGGTGCTACTGAAAGCCAAAAAATGCAAATTTAAAAAACACAAATATCAAATACATGTAAAGGCACCGCAAAATACAATAGAAATAGTACTGTTAATTAGAAGATAATTTACATTTAAAGACATCTAAATATAAATTTATAACAGTTACATAACTAACCTATAAAATTGACAGTATAAATAGTACTGTCAATTAGAAGCTATTGTACTGTCAATTTAAAATTTTCATGCTGTCACATTCTAATTTAAATAGGATTACATTTAAATCAAAGTGTACTGTTCACATTACTTTGAAACATACCGACATAAACAAATAACGAGCTGAAATGGAGAAGCGGAGAAAAAGCGAGGTGAGGAAAGGTGGTTAAAAACACACCGTGAATAGATAAGCAACGGTCGCCCATCGAACAAATTGAAACAGACGCTGACATATAGGGCCCACGGAAACAGGAAAAACAAAAAAAGACAACCAGCCAACATCCAACGAACAGAAAGAAACATCAACATACAGCGGACGGACACAAAATCTAGAGCCATGGCGCATATCCATAATCCAATTGAACCATAGGGACCTAACAACAAATATCAAATACATGTAAAGGCACCGCAAAATACAATAGAAATAGTACTGTTAATTAGAAGATAATTTACATTTAAAGACATCTAAATATAAATTTATAACAGTTACATAACTAACCTATAAAATTGACACTATAAATAGTACTGTCAATTAGAAGCTATTGTACTGTCAATTTAAAATTTCCATGCTGTCACATTCTAATTTAAATAGGATTACATTTAAATTAAAGTGTACTGTTCACATTACTTTGTAACATACCGACATAAACAAATAACGAGCTGAAAAGGAGAAGCGGAGAAAAAGCGAGGTGAGGAAAGGTGGTTAAACAAACACACCGCGAATAGATAAGCAACGGCCGTCCATCTAACAAATTGAAACAGGCGCTGACATATGAATTTAAATAGGATTACATTTAAATCAAAGTGTACTGTTCACATTACTTTGAAACATACCGACATAAACAAATAACAGGCTGAAATGGAGAAGCGGAGAAAAAGCGAGGTGAGGAAAGGTGGTTAAAAAACACACCGTGAATAGATAAGCAACGGCCGTCCATCTAACAAATTGAAACAGGCACTGACATATGGGGCCCACGGAAACACAAGAAATAAAAAAAGACAGCCAGCCAACATCCAACGAACATGAAGCAACATCAACAGACATCAGAACCACAGACATCTAAAATCTTATTATCAGATACACACAACAACATATTAACAGAACAACATATAAAAATATCAATAGATTATTTTATAGTCAGTCAGATAACAAATAAAGTGGGCCCTACTGAAACCCGGAAAATGAAAATAAAAATTAGTCAACACATCAACAGATTAGCAAATTAAAGATATACAAAAGCAAATAAACAGATTACTTTCTACAGTCAGTCAAATACAAATGAATCGAGGTGCTACTAAAAGCCCAAAAATGCAAATTTAAAAGATACAAATATCAAATACATGTAAAGGCACTGCAAAAGACAATAGAAATAGTACTGTTAATTAGAAGATAATTTACATTTAAAAGACATCCAAATATAAATTTATAACAGTTACATAACTAATCTATAAAATTGACAGTATAAATAGTACAGTCAATTAAAAGCTATTGTACTGTCAATTTAAAATTTCCATGCTGTCACATTCTAATTTAAATAGGATTACATTTAAATCAAAGTGTACTGTTCACATTACTTGAAACATACCGACATAAGCAAATAAGCACGAGCTGAAATAGAGAAGAAGAGAAAAGGCGAGGTGAGGAAAAACTGGTTTGAAAAAACACACCGCGAACAGATAACCAACGACAGCCCACCGAACAAATTAAAACAGGTACTGACATATGGGGCCCATAGAAATAGGAAAAACAAAAAAAAAGACAGCCAGCCAACATCCAACGAACAGGAAGCAACATCAACGGACAATGAACGGACACAAAATCTAGAGACATGTCGCATATCCAGAATCCAATTGAACGCATATCCAGAGCACTACTACATTTCTTGAGATTTGATATGCACAAACACATGATTACCAAACAATAAGATCAGATCGCGACAGCTGAACAAATCAACTCACGTGGCAAAATCACCGGTCGCCAAACCACCTCAGCAGAAGAAGCAAAAGATAGGGGTTGGAATGGGGAAAGCGACAGAATAAAATGGACGCCCTCCTCGAAAAATAAACAACTAATATTAACAAATGGGTCCCACGATACAGTGACAAAAAACAGCGACAGCTACAGATCGGAGGCGTAGAAAGAAAAAAGGAGACATCGGACGGCTGCAAAAGTCGAGTGCTGGAGACTCCCAAACACTCGGGTGAATTAACGTAGAGCATGAAACAAATCAGATGCGCAGATTTGAATGGAGGAGATGGAATGGCGTAACCTGGCTCCCAGCATGACCGCATAGCAGCGAGCAAACAAAAGGGAAAAGCGAAATGCTACCAGCCCATAACAACTAAAATAAACAGGTGCGGGTCCCACAAATAAAAAAAGATAAGGTATACATGTGGGGTCAACAACACAGTAAACCAAACAGCTCATAGACAGCCAGAGCAGATCGCATGGACAGAAAACAAACCTACTAAGATCGGACGGCGGCAAAAATCAAGTGACGGTGGTCAGAAAATCACCCGAGCGAGCTTTAGCTTTATCCTTTTTATATGGGTTCTCTCTCTCATCTCAAATGTTTAATTAGGAGCTGCCGAATAGTCTTTTAGATCTCCTGGCTTTGGCTCCTCACGACACTGTAGTAGGTAGGGCAGAGGTGCCTGGAGCCATACCAAGGGAGGTCTATAACTCTTAATATCAAAATTGGTGGGGGTTTTTTGATGGAATATACCCACCCAAGTTCGAATACTCGACTTACATTTTTCTAGATTTAATCTAGAAATTAATATCATCATCTTTTCAATAGTAAGTGACATGTCTGTTGACGACGAGATATTTATAGTGACTTCGTCAATCTCGAGATTTATTAATCCGGTCTCGCCAATGTGCCAGATTTTTATAGATGTGCATGCACATTCATCCATATGAACCGCTTGTACACTATGCATCTATGAGCACAATAGATTGACTAGGCTAACAAATCATGAAAATAACAAAGTTACGTACCACAACCATCCCATGGTGAACAGACATGTCGCTTGCTATTAAAGAAATAATCAACTATAAATGTAAGTATTTGTGTTGAGACATAGAATCGAATTGGAATAAGTAGGTTCCATCTCTAAACCGAGTGTGGTTGACTAGAGATTTTGCAACAGTTTTAAACCGCAAAACACATATAGAGAGAAACAACTTCAATTAATCCTGTCTAGAATTGCCTATAATATCATTAGCGGAGAGGTGAGTAAATAATTTGCCAGAGCTATTAAAACCCACAATCCCCTAGCTGATCCAGAAGGAACCTAAGAATAGCTTGATTTTTCCAAAAGTACCATATGTTGGTTTTTCTTAAATAAAAATCAATAGCTCTTTGCGAACTGAGTTTAATTATGTGGGTTAGGTCTTTTTGTAATGGAACGCATCCATCCTAGTTTGAGTCCTTTCTCACCACATTTGCTCATAATTTTCTTGATTTATTTTAGAAATTAATAACACTATTTTTTCAGTGGTACGTGATGAACCCATTGACATCGAGACGTTTGTGGTGACTTCGCCAATCTCAAGATTTGTTGATCTAGTCTCTCAAAGGTGCTAGATACTTATATATGTGCATACACAGATACTTATATATGTGCATACACATTCACCCATATGAACATGTATGCCTATATACTCTGCACCTACGAGTACAATATTGAGACTATGTTAACAAATCATGAGACCAACGAAGTTACCATGGCCGCCCCATTGTGAACGGGTGCGTCGCTTACTATGAAAGGAATTAGCTAAGAATAGCTTGATTTGTTAACATAGTCTCAATATTGTACTCGTAGGTGCAGAGTATATAGGCATACATGTTCATATGGGTGAATGTGTATGCACATATATAAGTATCTGTGTATGCACATATATAAGTATCTAGCACCTTTGAGAGACTAGATCAACAAATCTTGAGATTGGCGAAGTCACCACAAACGTCTCGATGTCAATGGGTTCATCACGTACCACTGAAAAAATAGTGTTATTAATTTCTAAAATAAATCAAGAAAATTATGAGCAAATGTGGTGAGAAAGGACTCAAACTAGGATGGATGCGTTCCATTACAAAAAGACCTAACCCACATAATTAAACTCAGTTCGCAAAGAGCTATTGATTTTTATTTAAGAAAAACAACATATGGTACTTTTGGAAAAATCAAGCTATTCTTAGGTTCCTTCTGGATCAGCTAGGGGATTGTGGGTTTTAATAGCTCTGGCAAATTATTTACTCACCTCTCCGCTAATGATATTATAGGCAATTCTAGACAGGATTAATTGAAGTTGTTTCTCTCTATATGTGTTTTGCGTTTAAACTGTTGCAAAATCTCTAGTCAACCACACTCGGTTTAGAGATGGAACCTACTTATTCCAATTCGATTCTATGTCTCAACACAAATACTTACATTTATAGTTGATTATTTCTTTAATAGCAAGCGACATGTCTGTTCACCATGGGATGGTTGTGGTACGTAACTTTGTTATTTTCATGATTTGTTAGCCTAGTCAATCTATTGTGCTCATAGATGCATAGTGTACAAGCGGTTCATATGGATGAATGTGCATGCACATCTATAAAAATCTGGCACATTGGCGAGACCGGATTAATAAATCTCGAGATTGACGAAGTCACTATAAATATCTCGTCGTCAACAGACATGTCACTTACTATTGAAAAGATGATGATATTAATTTCTAGATTAAATCTAGAAAAATGTAAGTCGAGTATTCGAACTTGGGTGGGTATATTCCATCAAAAAACCCCCACCAATTTTGATATTAAGAGTTATAGACCTCCCTTGGTATGGCTCCAGGCACCTCTGCCCGTACCTACTACAGTGTCGTGAGGAGCCAAAGCCAGGAGATCTAAAAGACTATTCGGCAGCTCCTAATTAAACATTTGAGATGAGAGAGAGAACCCATATAAAAAGGATAAAGCTAAAGCTCGCTCGGGTGATTTTCTGACCACCGTCACTTGATTTTTGCCGTCCGATCTTAGTAGGTTTGTTTTCTGTCCATGCGATCTGCTCTGGCTGTCTATGAGCTGTTTGGTTTACTGTGTTGTTGACCCCACATGTATACCTTATCTTTTTTTATTTGTGGACCCGCACCTGTTTATTTTAGTTGTTATGGGCTGGTAGCATTTCGCTTTTCCCTTTTGTTTGCTCGCTGCTATGCGGTCATGCTGGGAGCCAGGTTACGCCATTCCATCTCCTCCATTCAAATCTGCGCATCTGATTTGTTTCATGCTCTACGTTAATTCACCCGAGTGTTTGGGAGTCTCCAGCACTCGACTTTTGCAGCCGTCCGATGTCTCCTTTTTTCTTTCTACGCCTCCGATCTGTAGCTGTCGCTGTTTTTTGTCACTGTATCGTGGGACCCATTTGTTAATATTAGTTGTTTATTTTTCGAGGAGGGCGTCCATTTTATTCTGTCGCTTTCCCCATTCCAACCCCTATCTTTTGCTTCTTCTGCTGAGGTGGTTTGGCGACCGGTGATTTTGCCACGTGAGTTGATTTGTTCAGCTGTCGCGATCTGATCTTATTGTTTGGTAATCATGTGTTTGTGCATATCAAATCTCAAGAAATGTAGTAGTGCTCTGGATATGCGTTCAATTGGATTCTGGATATGCGACATGTCTCTAGATTTTGTGTCCGTTCATTGTCCGTTGATGTTGCTTCCTGTTCGTTGGATGTTGGCTGGCTGTCTTTTTTTTTGTTTTTCCTATTTCTATGGGCCCCATATGTCAGTACCTGTTTTAATTTGTTCGGTGGGCTGCCGTTGGTTATCTGTTCGCGGTGTGTTTTTTGAAACCAGTTTTTCCTCACCTCGCCTTTTCTCTTCTTCTCTATTTCAGCTCGTGCTTATTTGCTTATATCGGTATGTTTCAAAGTAATGTGAACAGTACACTTTGATTCAAATGTAATCCTATTTAAATTAGAATGTGACAGCATGGAAATTTTAAATTGACAGTACAATAGCTTCTAATTGACAGTACTATTTATACTGTCAATTTTATAGGTTAGTTATGTAACTGTTATAAATTTATATTTAGATGTCTTTTAAATGTAAATTATCTTCTAATTAACATTACTATTTCTATTGTCTTTTGGAGTGCCTTTACATGTATTTGATATTTGTATTTTTTAAATTTGCATTTTTGGGCTTTCAGTAGCACCTCGATTCATTTGTATTTGACTGACTGTAGAAAGTAATCTGTTTATTTGCTTTTGTATATCTTTAATTTGCTAATCTGTTGATGTGTTGACTAATTTTTATTTTCATTTTCCGGGTTTCAGTAGGGCCCACTTT
>OAMR01000135.1:1709190-1729547 GCA_900205405.1 Echinochloa crus-galli
CAATCTCAAGATTTGTTGATCTAGTCTCTCAAAGGTGCTAGATACTTATATATGTGCATGCACATTCACCCATATGAACATGTATGCCTATATACTCTGCACCTACGAGTACAATATTGAGACTATGTTAACAAATCATGAGACCAACGAAGTTACCATGGCCGCCCCATTGTGAACGGGTGCGTCGCTTACTATGAAAGGAATTAGCTAAGAATAGCTTGATTTTTGCAGCAAAAGTACCATATGTTGGTTTTTCTTAAATAAAAATCAATAGCTCTTTGCGAACTGAGTTTAATTATGTGGGTTAGGTCTTTTTGTGGTGGAACGCATCCATCCTAGTTTGAGTCCCTTTCTCACCACATTTGCTCATAATTTTCTTGATTTATTTTAAAAATTAATGACACTATTCTTTCAGTGGTAGGTGATGCACCCATTGACATCGAGACGTTTGTGGTGACTTCATCAATCTCAAGATTTGTTGATCTAGTCTCTCAAAGGTGCTAGATACTTATATATGTGCATGCACATTCACCCATATGAACATGTATGCCTATATACTCTGCACCTACGAGTACAATATTGAGACTATGTTAACAAATCATGAGACCAACGAAGTTACCATGGCCGCCCCATTGTGAACGGGTGCGTCATTTCCTATGAAAGGAATTAGCTAAGAATAGCTTGATTTTTGCAGCAAAAGTACCATATGTTGGTTTTTCTTAAATAAAAATCAATAGCTCTTTGCGAACTGAGTTTAATTATGTGGGTTAGGTCTTTTTGTGGTGGAACGCATCCATCCTAGTTTGAGTCCCTTTCTCACCACATTTGCTCATAATTTTCTAGATTTATTTTAGAAATTAATGACACTATTCTTTCAGTGGTAGGTGATGCACCCATTGACATCGAGACGTTTGTGGTGACTTCGTCAATCTCAAGATTTGCTGATCTAGTCTCTCAAAGGTGCTAGATACTTATATATGTGCATGCACATTCACCCATATGAACATGTATGCCTATATACTCTGCACCTACGAGTACAATATTGAGACTATGTTAACAAATCATGAGACCAACGAAGTTACCATGGCCGCCCCATTGTGAACGGGTGCGTCATTTCCTATGAAAGGAATTAGCTAAGAATAGCTTGATTTTTGCAGCAAAAGTACCATATGTTGGTTTTTCTTAAATAAAAATCAATAGCTCTTTGCAAGCTGAGTTTAATTATGTGGGTTAGGTTTTTTTGTGATGGAACGCATCCATCCTACTTTGAGTCCTTTCTCACCACATTTGCTCATAATCTTCTAGATTTATTTTAGAAATTAATGACACTATTCTTTCAGTGGTAGGTGATGCACCCATTGACATCGAGACGTTTGTGGTGACTTCGTCAATCTCAAGATTTGTTAATATAGTCTCTCAAAGGTGCTAGATACTTATATATGTGCATGCACATTCACCCATATGAACATGTATGCCTATATAGTCTGCCCCTACGAGTACAATATTGAGACTATGTTGACAAATCATGAGACTAACAAAGTTACCACGGCCGCCCCATTGTGAACGGGTGCGTCACTTACTATGAAAGAAATTAGCTAAGAATAGCTTGATTTTTGCACCAAAAGTACCATATGTTGGTTTTTCTTAAAAAAAAGTCATAGCTCTTTGCGAACTGAGTTTAATTATGTGGGTTAGGTTTTTTTGTGATGGAACGCGTCCATCCTAGTTTGAGTCCTTTCTCACCACATTTGCTCATAATTTTCTAGATTTATTTTAGAAATTAATGACACTGTTCTTTCAGTGGTAGGTGATGCACCCATTGACATCGAGACGTTTGTGGTGACTTCGTCAATCTCAAGATTTGTTGATCTAGTCTCTCAAAGGTGCTAGATACTTATATATGTGCATGCACATTCACCCATATGAACATGTATGCCTATATACTTTGCACCTACGAGTACAATATTGAGACTATGTTGACAAGTCATGAGACTAACGAAGTTACCACGGCCGCCCCATTGTGAACGGGTGCATCGCTTAAAATGAATTAGCTATAAATACGGACATTTGTGTCGAGACATAGACTTGAATTTGAACTAGTGGATTTCACAGTCAGAAATCTAACCAACTGAGTGTGTGGCTGACTAAAGATTTGCATTAATTTTATAGGGTTAAAGACATAGAGAGAAACAACTCCAATTAATCCTAACTAGGATGGGCCTCACTACCAACGTAGCTAAGTAGCTATTCAGGGCTTTCTCGTAAAGAAAAGGATTTTTATTGAAAATCTTGTCAAATTGATAAGTTTCTAGTATATACTTTTTTAAAACACTATTTGCAACAGGGAGTTGTGTTTTTCTTAATTTACACTCTAGCATTATAGCCGGGTTGCCTCTTTAGTGGCCTTGCAGTTCCTGAGCATTTGGTAACGTAGCAATTTGGCAGCATGGAACTGAAGCTTCCAAATGATAGCTAGATGCACTAGTGAAGTTTTGATCTAGTAACCAGTGTACACTGGCTAAAGTGTGTATACAGGTGGCCCCCTGAGAAATTAGAGCTCAGGGAGGTCGCCTGTTCACACTGCCCCAGGGGCCAGGGCCGGGCTGTGTGCACACACAAAAAAAGATCAATTGGAAAAACAAAAAAGAAGGTGCTGGTGCATCTACCGCCGTTGATCTGGGCAAGCTCACGAACCCGCCTCCATGCTCTCTTTCATGGTCCCCATGGGGTCGCTTGCCTCGGAACAACCAGGGTAAGGGGAAAACGGAAGAAAGGAAAAACATAACTATAGAAACACATGAAAATTTGGAGAATACGAAACAGAAAGAAAAAAGAATCGCACAACAAGCTTCCATGGTGCCGATTTTCGGGCGGAATCTGAGTCACCTCACGCTAGCAAGTGCTCCAGATCCGCATGTGCACTCTGTACTATGCGCACTCTACCAGATCCATCATCTTCATCGAGATCAATCCCCACAATTCAATAGATCTAGAGTGGAGATAGAAAAGGAGGGAGGAAGAGAGAGATACCAGGTGAAGCGCAATCTCGCTCTTCTTGTAGCTCCACCACGCCATCTCTCGTCACTCCGCTCAACATCAGCGATGCACAACGCAAGTTTTCTCGGGATGGAGCAACCGCACCATATCCCACAAAGAGACCGCACAAGCATGGGATCTGAGCCGCCTCCTCATGGAGATCGAGCTCCCTCGCATGAAGAAGGTGGCTATAGAGCAAGGCAGGGGTGTTGAGATTTGTCGGGTCTACCTTTGTGGTTGTTGTGGACGCCAGCAAGGAAATGAGAGGGAGTTCTTGTGGAAGGGAAGAGATGAGGTGATAAGCTCCCTCTAGTGGGTCCGTTCACGTGAAGAAAAGGGAGGAGGGGCAGCGGCCGGGGCGTGTTAAGAGCAGCCGTAGTATTGGCGTTTTATGGATGCTTCAATAAATATTTACAGCATATTCTCTTTCATGTGTGGAGGTTCGCAGTTGTAGGTATCAAGACTACACGTTTCGATGCTCTGTGAACTAAATATTTTTTGTCTATGCTAGAAGAGGCTATGGAGGAAGTTGGTGAATGGACATTGCTTTTTATATCAAGTAAATATTTGGCAAGAGCCACTTAAAAAAAAGGAAGGATGATGCTTGTACACTACAATATAAAAGACAAAGCAGGAACCGATTTTGTCTTGGTATTTCAAGCCTCGGTGCCCCTATCTGTACACTAGGGAGGCTGACAACAGCTGACTTCGAAATTGCATTTTCAGACTACTTTCCCTAACCAAACAATTGAACTATGATTGAACTGTACCTTATGATCCATATATATCTGACTTCAAGTCTTTAGTTGGATGGTAATTAAAAGCAACAATCACCACAAAGTCTTTGATATTTCATTCCAGTGGCCCCTGACCCATCCCTCTTGTTTTCGATTTGAAATGGTATAAGGCAGTGTTTGGTTGACGAGGCGACTTTAAATGTTAAGGGAAGAGCTATGGAAACTCAAAGATTTAAACAAGTAACTTGTTTGGTTTGTCTGTAATGGAATATTGGTGATTTAGGTACCCTAGGATACTTATATATATATATATATATATATATATATATATATATATATATGTTGACCCATATATATATATATATATATATATATATATATATATATATATATATATATATATATATATATATATATATATATATATATATATATATATATATATATATATATATATATATATATATATATATATATATATATATATATATATATATATATATATATATATATATATATATATATATATATATATATATATATATATATATATATATATATATATATATATATATATATATATATATATATATATATATATATATATATATATATATATATATATATATATATATATATATATATATATATATATATATATATATATATATATATATATATATATATATATATATATATATATATATATATATATATATATATATATATATATATATATATATATATATATATATATATATATATATATATATATATATATATATATATATATATATATATATATATATATATATATATATATATATATATATATATATATATATATATATATATATATATATATATATATATATATATATATATATATATATATATATATATATATATATATATATATATATATATATATATATATATATATATATATATATATATATATATATATATATATATATATATATATATATATATATATATATAACCATGCATCCACTTGTCTGTTCAAAAGAGTGCTTTCTTGCCATTATCCACTTTCATGAACTTCTGTGTGATCTTATAACCGTCAAATTTGAATTTTTCGTATGGTCTATTTATATTTGCTTCATGTATTATACCCGTAGCAACGCACGGGCACTTACCCAGTTAAAAAAATATATATGTACACAATACTCTTGGTCCCTTGTGTTTTTTTAACTTTGCTTTTTTTTTGTGTGTGGAAATCTTGTGCCATATATCTCTTATGTAAATATAAATACATGGATATTTTAAACTTATAAATAATATTTGCTTCTTAAAGTATTTGTTCAACAACTTTAGGCTACTCATAGGCAACAATTTTTCCAAACAATTTTCTCACGCCTTCAACCAAACAGGCCCATACTCCTCACCGGTGGCTCCGAGGCACACTTCTTCTCGCTGCTGGCTCGACTGAACCAAAAACTCCATTCTCTTGGGAACACAGCTGATCAATAGTTTAATAACTTAAAAACTTGCATGTATGCACGTACCCATCACTCCGAAGTGAGTATGAATTGGCCATATAAATAGAAGTAAGTACCGAACACAGCCTTTCTGATGGGTCCGGCAAACTTCTGTATTACCCGCCCGGCATGGGATCACTCCATCATCATCGCCTCCCTCTCCAAGCGTCCGATAAGGATTTAAATTTCATCGAAATTTCGCGAAATTCGTTATTTTCATCCGTGGACGAAATATGTGAAAATGTAAAAAAAAATTCGGAAGTACTAATTCTTATAAGCTTAATGTAGAGCAAAGAGTGTATCATTGCTTTTGGTGTAGTGGTAAATGCCTTTTTTTCCCTTCTAAAGCATCCTGGGTTCGAATCGTGATCTGGTGTCTAAAGCATCCTGGGTTCGAATCGTGATCTGGTGTGATTTTTCTTTTGATTTGTATCACTGACGTGCGGGACCCGCGGTAAAAAAATAGGCTACACAGTATACATGCACAGGTGGGTCTCGAACCACGCCCTTTCCACTAGGATCAAGCACAATGTAGAATTACTTAACCACTTACGGTGACCCGCGGTAAAAAAATAGGCTACACAGTATACATGCACAGGTGGGTCTCGAACCACGCCCTTTCCACTAGGATCAAGCACAATGTAGAATTACTTAATAATTATGTGCTGGGAAATCGCGTCCGCACCCTCCATCGCTTCACCAATCGCCCTCCCACGTGCTGACCGTCAAAATCCAATCCTACGGTTGCCATCTACCCTCCGATCCCACCCTAAAAGCAAAGTGCACGGTAATTACCCCGCCTGCCACCGTCAAACAGCGAACCGGTAATTTTTCTACCGCTCCCCCTGCCGCCGCCCCCATCCATCTCGCCTGCCGGCGCCGCCCCTCCCATTCAATCTCTCGCTTGCCGCCCCACCCTCCCCGACGATCTCGCCCCCTCGGTCCCTGGTCCTACACTCCCTCAGACCCCTACCTGCGGGCGGCACCAGCGCTGGCGCCGACATTCTTAATCCATTGCACAGGCGAGTTGACAAACGGGAACTCCCTTCTCTCTCGCTCTCCCTCCTCAATTTCTTCACTTGGAACTAGGCTGATCTCCGTAGCCCGAGATCCATGAGAAACGTCCCCGCTCATGTCTGGTGATTTTTTTTCAGAAATCGGGTCAGGCGGCGAAGGAGATCGAAAAAACGGGCGGCGTCGGTGACCCTGAACGCCGACGTGCGCCGGACCAAGGCGCGGCTCCTGGAGGAGGTGGTCAAGCTGCAGAAGATCGCCACCAAGAAGGTCGTTGAAAGGGGTGTCGCCGGATGAGAAGTCATTGCGGGCTGACCTGGTGGCCGCGGTGCCCGACACGATCCAGGCCATCCCCGAGACCCCGACACCCACGACGGTGGCGCCACCGCCACGGACCAGGATGCCGGCTGGAATGCTCGGCCGGGGATCAAGTTCGATGATTATTCAGGTTTCCTATTCCTTTTCCTCCTGTAACCACGTGTGTAGTGTGCTGTTGATGGATACATTGTTTTCGTCCATAAGAACACAGGATTTCACACGAAAATAGTTCAATTCCTTACGGCTGCAGATTTGCGCAAAGTCTTTCTAATTGAACGCCCAGGTTTTGTGCAACAGTAACCACTGGAGGCAACACAGCTTGTCCTTCATCTTAGTGAATCGACAGCACAATTCATCTTGTAAACATGGGGGTTTGGTTGTGTAAAGAAGTTCAAACTGACTTTGTTCATCTTTTTTTACACAAATTCAGCTGAAAAATTAGAAGAGGGGTACTTTCAGACAAGCGAGGAATCAGAGCAGTACAGAAGAGAATATGAGATGCGGCAAATCAAACACGCAGGTTTTCTGGTCATTGAAATCAAACTCGTTCTAACATTATATTGCTCTGCTCTCTTCATCCACCACCATACATAGGGACCCCCCCCCATTCATAACCTGTGAGATGTGGCGTGCAGGACCAAGGGCTGGACTTCATCTCTGAAGGTCTCGACACACTGAAGAATCTGGCAGTGACATGAACGAGGTTTTTGTCGCAATTACGAGCTGCTTTCTGGGTTGCGTGATCTGTACTTCTCTGGTTGCACTGGGTTTACCTGTCGCTGTTCATGTACCTCTGCAGGAACTGGATAGGGAGGTCCCTCTGATGGATGAGATTGACACCAAGGTTAGCTTCTACAATATGCAGAGATAATTTGTAACTGTTGTACTCTTGTGAAAGGTTGAAGTTGAAACGTGTACATGATATGTGCAGGTGGATAAAGCAAATTTAAAGATCAGGAGGACTAATGTCAGGCTGTTGTTCTTGAATTATTGAGCTGTTGTCTGCCGCCTCCCCATCTCCACCCAAACCGTAACCCGGATCCCTCCTCCTCCTGCTGCTGTAGCCACCCGCCTCTCCTCCCACACCGCCAATGTCGCCTCCACATCGCGCTTTTGACTTGCCCGTCCATGCCTGAGCACCTCGATCGTCATAGCGCTGGAGCCACACGTTGGGCAGCAGAATCGACGAACATGTCGATTTGGATCTGCAGACAGGCGCCAGCCTCTTCGATATGTTCCTCCACAAATCGCATTGGTAGTGGAGCACGACATCGCTAGAAATATCGCTAGGAATAACAGATCTCCGCCACTGTCGATTGAAAGACGATGGCCCGCTGTCTGCCTGCCTGGCGCCTCTCCGCCCCTGGCCTCCGCATCAGGAGGCCAGGCCGAGGCACATGATCTGCCACCACTACCTCGCCAGCATGACACGCAAACACTGCTATAATGAGAATTACATGGCATCAAGTTTATTTGTATTATTCATCAAGTGGTTTCTCAAGGACCAAAGTTGATATGTCCTGAACCTTGGTGTGCACTTTGCAGTGTACGTATTGTGCAAGTTATGTGGTTTCACACTTTCACTGGTCATCTTCGATTCTTGGTGTGAAGCTGAAGCATTCTAAAAAAAGAATCATTGGTATTTGTTGAGCCCTCTGAAACTCTTTCAAGTGATACGGCAACCAAGGTATGTTATATTCCTTCTTTTAGTAATTTTGACTACTACAAAGAAGATTGAGTCTGAACATGCACGTAATTTTGGAAACACTTTTTCAGTAACTGAACTGTGTTGTCAGTGTATATTGTTATGTATATGAAGGTTTCAGATATCAACCTGTTATAAGGGATTAAAACTGCATTGTTGAGGATGCCTCTTGGATGGGAGGTCCCATGGATCCCTGTGGAACACTTGACCCTTGATGGATTACTGAAAGTGTAAGTCCTCTCTGCTCTTAACTTCCTTTGATGTATATATCTGAATGCAAAATGGCAACGATTGTCTCTAACTCTGATCAATATAGGTACACGGTATCTGCTGCCAATGCTTCCTCCTTGGACCATGGTCTTTGCTTTCCAGTTCGTGGCACTGCTTCTCCATCAACCTGTCGACAAGCTGGCCACATAACTGAGCAGCAAGCTAGCTACCCAGGATGCATGCATGTCTAGCAAGCTGTCTCCATCAGAACTCAGAAGAATCTTGCAAGATGTGCAGATGCACGTATAATACGTTGCATGAATACAATTTCGGAAACATGATGCACATAATCTATGAAACACGTTTAAAATTTCGTAAGTGAATAGGATTTAGATGTTTTTGAAAGATACAAAAGTTACACAGTTTTTTTTCGTGCTTTTTTCGTGCTGTAACGAACAAAATAATTACTCTCCTTATTATCCATTTTTGTGCTCATCTCAAATCTATTTCATTCTATGTTAGGTTTTTAATATTTAAAATGTAATTGTGTTTTGGTTGTTTAATTTACATTCAAATGTCCTTGTACTGTTTAGTGAGCTTAAAACATATTGTCATCTAGGCTAATTACATTTGTTTTACTTAAATCTTTTATTCCTGAGAAATGGATGCTGGCATTTCAATACTGGGTGTAATAAAACTATAGCCATATTTGGTATATCGAAAACAAATAATGACTTTTATTCACGTTTGCATGAATCATGTACCCATGAGAAAAGATAATGCGATGAAACTTTTGCATCAATTTATTGCTACCTCTTTTTTAAATTACTATTCATTGTTGACTTTTTCACTTAATGTTTGACCATTTGTTTTACATTATTCAAATGTGAGAGTCATCCACCTCTAGCTGCAATACTACCTCAGAGGGTAGATCCCACAGCATGAGGTATTCAGTTAAAACAGCCATTGTGGACTTGTGGTGGCTCCCTGGATATCTTGAACCCACCTCAAGTCAGGGCCTCGTAAACAGTCCTCTTTCTTGCTCTGCTGGACACTGAACCAAATAAGTTAGGCACAAGTTGGGCGATTTCTGACCATGCATCCACTTGTCTGTTCAAAAGAGTGCTTTCTTGCCATTATCCACTTTCATGAACTTCTGTGTGATCTTATAACCGTCAAATTTGAATTTTTCGTATGGTCTATTTATATTTGCTTCATGTATTATACCCGTAGCAACGCACGGGCACTTACCCAGTTAAAAAAAAAGGTGGGGGTAGGCAAGCTGGGAACGCCAAGATCGATTGTTTCCACGGAGCCGGCTCCGTCCGCCCATCCTTCCGAGTTCGCTCACCTCCTGACTCTCTCATGCCGTGCTCTCAGCCGCCCACCTGCCACCGTCGCCATCGTCTTCCACTCTTCCTCCCGCAGCCCCGCTCACATAGAACACCTCCTCAACTTGCTTCCTCGCCTGCGCCTTGGCCTCCAGCTTCTCCGTCGTCGGCTCCGCGGTCGCAAGGTTGACCGGCTCGAAGGACAGCTTGAAGGTCCTGCGTATGTGCCTGAGCCTCCTCGGCTAGCGTCTCGATGGCACGCCGCTGCTCCCCAGCAAGCTTGCTGGCGCTAAAGACCCGATGCAGACCATGAATCTGGATGCACAACCCTGAATCCCCTCGATTCGGCAACTGGATTCCAATACGAATCTCCCCGATTAAGCTGCGCGACACTCAATTTGGCCATGAATCCGTCGATTTGCTGCTGGGAGCTCGAGGAGGTCGATGTCGAATCCCATCGATTCAGCCATAGCCTGATAAGGCCGCGCCAGACCCTGATAAGGTCGCGCTCTAGCGATCCAAAATCTGGGGAAGACTCTCTTGGCCGCAAGAAGTGATCCATCGAAGAGGTTCTGGGGAATCCATGGGCAAGGATTGGATGAAGCTTGGGTTGCGCGTGGGTCAGACCCACTTGAGTCGTGCAAGGATTGGATGGCAGCGGTGTGTGCTGGGATAACGAGTTGATTTGTTTGATGATTTGATAATAGATAATCGTCTCTTTTGATGATGCAGGTCTTGCATTCTTTTTTTTTCTTTTGCATCCGCTGAGTTCTCTCCGTTGACGGTGGGGGAGAAGATATTTATTTAAGAAAAAAAGACTAGAGAATAGGGGAGAAGAAAGAGAAATGATGGGTGGTAACTTTATCTCTTAGAGATACATGGTCAAAATTGGGCGGGGTTTTTTTCTCCCCACGCGGGCGCGTCGTCCCGATGCGGGCGGCGCGCGCGCCTCCAAAACCTAGCCGCCGCCGCCCTCAAGCAACGGTCCTCCAGCCGTGCCGCCGCCCGAGGGTGGCCGGAGGCTCGGGTTGGCCGGATCCGGTGGCCGGGGCGCGCGGACCGGCGGGCCGGCGCGAGCATCGATTGGCGTCCGGGGCGCGTGGGGACATCTGGCGCGTGGCTCCCTGCGCCTAGGTGGTGCGGCGGGCGACGGCTCCCTCTCATGCCACTCACCACGCCACGCCGCTAAGCGGGCCAAGGTAACAGGATCCCCAAGGTAGCAGACATGGCGTTGAATCGGGCGAAATCCTTCACCGGCGTTGACGGTGGCGATGGTGGCGACGTCCTTGTGGTGCCGTTCTCCCCGTTGGGGGCACCATTGCGAGGCACCAAGTTTCAATTCATGGGGATCTCAAGGATGAAAACCCCGCGACGGTGGCGTCATTGACGTTATGCCCTCCCTGGATGCGTCGCATTGGAGACCCGACTTGTCTTGGCGGTGGTGGCTGGTTGGTGGTGTTGTCTGCGCTGGCAGGAAGGTGCTGAGGATCCATGGTTGCTAGAGGTCTTGGGCTGGCTACATGATGTGGTGGAGTTTCTGATATCGGTTGGACGGCTCTCATAGTGGTTCTCATGTATCTGAGTCCTTGGCAGAGGAGTTGAGGCGGTGGATGAGGCGAGGCCCCCACGCAGATTGGCTAGGATCAGTGGTCTTCTTTGGTACCGCGAAGGGAGTGTTCTACTGGAGCAGGGGCTTCAACGACCATGTGGGTTCGGTTTGAGAGTGATAGCTCATGGTGGAGGGGTTCGAGATGCCGCTCAAGCTTGCAGCGAGCTGCGACATTTGGCGTGGCACATCGTTGGTGACGACGGTGCAGTTTGTGGTGGCTAACCTTTGACTCCTCTCCCAGGCAGTGGGGGTGTAGCGTTTTGTTGTGTGCGTCTGTTTGCGTGCGTTGTTTGGGTGGTGGTGGTGTTTCGCTTCAGCGCGTGATGTAACTTTGCTGCCTTCTTAAATGATATGGCAGTGCTCCTGCCCTTTATTAAAAAAAAGAGATACATGGTCATCGTGTCACCTTATGCACCCAACCAAACATGAGCTATAGCTATACAGACTAATTTAAGCCACCCAACCAAACATAGACCAATGCATTGTTGGAGGCAGGCTAAGGCTGGCCAGGCTTAAGATCTTAGCCAGGCTAGACTTGGCCATGCAACCAAACAAACCCTTATAGATTCAAATCTCCAACACATTTGACCAATTTTGACCGAAATTTTGTACCGAAAATCGTGAATTTCACGAATTTTGGTAAGTTTCGTCGGAGAACGAAATTGAGTAAAATGCACTAGCGGTACACGAACTTGGCACGAAGTGTCATCCAGGTCCCTAAACTCTGAAAATGCACATCCAAGTCCCTAAACTTGCTAATTGGTTCACATGAGGTCCAAACCTCTATAATTAGTATTAAACTGCATGTGTGGCATGCTGACTGAGCGTTGACATGGACATACATGTGTGGGCCCCACAAGTCAAGTCAACTTCTCCTTCTCCTTCCCCCACCCGACGTCCAATGCCCACTCCCCCTCTCTCTCTCTCCCCCCTCTCAGTCCAGAGGCAGCGGTGGCATGGAGCCGGCGGCGCGGGTGGCAAAGCGGCCTACGAGCAACGCACGGTGGCTGGGGGCAGGGGCAGGTGGCGGCCGGCGGCCGACGGTGTGTGTCTTCCTCCCGTGCAAGAACGGCGTCCTCGAGCCGGCTTCCGTGCCGGTCGCGAACGGCGGCGATGCGGGCTTCCCGAGGCGGCGTGGCCTGGAGCACGTAAATATATTAAATTTCGGGTTATTCGGTCTATTCGGGTTATAGACTATAGGAACCGAAACCGAACCCGAACTCCAAATTATAAAATTATCTGGACCGAACCCGAACTCCAAATTATAAAATTATCTGGACCGAACCCGAACTCCAAATTATAAAATTATCTGGACCGAACCCGAACTCCAAATTATAAAATTATCTGGACCGAACCCGAACTCCAAATTATAAAATTATCTGGACCGAACCCGAACTCCAAATTATAAAATTATCTGGACCGAACCCGAACTCCAAATTATAAAATTATCTGGACCGAACCCGAACTCCAAATTATAAAATTATCTGGACCGAACCCGAAACCTGAAACCCGAATAGACCGACAATTTGGGTAATTCGGGTTCGGTTCGGTTCGGTTTTCGGGTTTCGGGTTCAAAGTGCCCACCCCTAGCCACCGCTCGCAAGCCGCTGGCCTCGCCGCGCCGCGGGCTCCACGCCGCCGCTGCCTCTGGACTGAGAGGGGGGAGAGGGAGAGTGGGGAGTGGGCGTCGGGTGGGGGAAGGAGAAGGAGAAGTTGACTAGACTTGTGGGGCCCACACATGCATGTCCATGTCAGCGTCCAGTCAGCATGCCATGTATGCAGTTTAATACTGATTATATAGAGGTTTGGACCTCATGTGAACCAATTAGCAAGTTTAGGTACTTGGATGTGCATTTTCAGAGTTTAGGGACCTGGATAACACTTCATGCCAAGTTCGTGTACCGCTGGTACATTTTACTCAGCGAAATTTTAGCAAAAACGAAATATAAAACCTTGCGTCCGGCCCTATCTTTCTTCGCCGGAGTCTCTCCTCCTCTTGCTCAGAAGCTGTTTCTTGCCGACCTGCACCTGGGCAGCTGTCTCCATGTCGCACGTTGCGACGTAGCTTGCATACGGAGGGATGCGGGACTGCCACACCACACACCAGCAGCACGGCAAACCGCTTCTCCCCGGCCGAGACGCCGCCTTGGACAACATCCAGCATCGTCATCTTCGGGAGCTCGCTCCGTGCCATGCCCGTCGAGGCGTCGACTTGCGCCTGTCGTAGAACAAGCACGGAGCACAAGCACACTACCACGCGCGCCGCTCTTCACCTTCACCGGCAGGCAGGATCGTGGAACTTGCTGATGAGGAAGGAGACCAGCCGGCCGACGAGGTCGCTAGCAACCGCAGACAGCAGCAACTCCATTGCCGAGGGCTAAACAATATGCCACTTCCAGATCCCTCAATGGACTTGTGAAGTGTGAACAGGGCCGATAAGAAGAAGAGACCAGTTTGGAATTTTGTTCGCTCTTGATTTTGTGTGCGCTAATGATCGTCGCAGGTCACTCACCGCCATCAATTCGCCGATGACCGGGTGCAGAAGATTAGCGTCGTTTCCCTTCAACCACAAATGTCACTCACATATATCATGTCTTTGTCCTCCCCCGCAGGAAACGTATGCTGTTGATTGAGACGGGAAACTTGCTCTGTCGTCCAAGGATGGCACTTGACTCTGTGGGTGCTCAAAATTTCATCAAGACATTGCCACTTGACTCTTGCCAAGAAACAACAATAATAACATCTATTTTCTTTCGCACGTTTAGACTTTAGACTGAACTCAGAACCGCAGTTCTTATATAGTTAAACTTCTTCAGTTCTCCTGCTTATAGTAAGCAAAAGAAAAGAGATCGAGAGCAACGGAACTCTCCAAAAAATTCCTTACTGCACTGTGCAGAATTAAGGGGTGCGATATTGGTGGGTTACTGGGTTACACTTGGCTCTAGCGCTAGAAACACTGTACCAGAGACGAGAAGTGGTGGAAAAATTTTGGTGGAGACGGTATACACGGTGCGCTCCGTGCATACCCACCCTCGATGACGGACGCGTGGGCGTCCAGGCGACAAAATTGGTGGTTTATTTGGGTTTCAGCTGGGAAGAATATAACATCCCACGCTGCCAACACTAAGCTCCAGTGCTAGGAAATAGCACTGTGCTCATCCCAGAAGTGTGAAACCACACAAATTCAGCTCCAACAGCGAGATTATACTTTTATTTATATTTTTTAGAAAAAAGGATAAAAATCCGACCTATTACATCATCCGATGCATACAACCATTATTGATTATGGTGATTTCACAACTGCATTTGACATATAAGCAGCCCGAAAGCCTATAGGGTCTATAGGATCTCGTTATATCAGAACTTGCTAAAGAACTCACAAATGTGATCAGAGACCTCATTGGGCTTCTCCTGGTTGATGAAGTGGCTCACTCCCTCCATGATAACAACATCCTCCAGATTTGGTACGCTTGCCTTGAAGCCACCCTTGTGGATGTATTCCTGTACCCCCGGAGTGTTATATGTAAGGTCCAGGTCCCCAACAATGAATTTTGTCGGAACTTTTATAGGAACACCACTCCATGGTGCAGAAAGCTCCCAATTCCTGCATGCACACAATGAATCTGATGAGATCAATACCTTTGTCAGCTATAACAAAGCCTCCATACATAAGGTTTGAATTGGCATTGGCTAGCACCATCTGACACCTAATTCAGTCATACATACCAACTGTTGTTTATTAAGATGAATATATTTCAGTATATCTGTCATTAACTCATCTCCTTTTCAAATTTTGGCAAACATTTCAGGGGTGAAAGCACTACAGAATGTCAAACCATCTAATGTAAACATTTAAAAGCATAAAACGACAGTAAATCAACAGTAAAATCATAAAGGTATGCACTGCAGAATAGCAAATCCATAACATTGGTCAACTGTGAAGTGAAACTTGACTTGTCCGAATGCAAATAATAAAACATGGACTTAATTATGTGATGGCAAATAATTGATTGCCAGAATAAATAAGTATATTGAAAATCAAAATTGTGAGAGTGAACCATAAGAGACATACAGGTCCATGCATCTGTAGTAGTTAAGTCCTCCACTAAAACCTGTTTTTGCAAATTTTTCTGCGTAGTAGGAAATATCTTCCTCTGATAGCCATGGAGGGCAAGTACCATCTGAATCAAGCGAGTCAAAGAAGCTATTGTCCTTGGGTAGAATAGGAGGAGCTGGCTTGCGCATACCAAATGTCTTATTAAACACATACTTGATATCATACCGAGCGAATTCAGCTTCAGCAACTCCAGGTTCCTGCATGCATCATTATGAATTTCAAATGTGCAATACGTTTTGAAATAAAAATCATGTCTAAAGTGATATTGATATGCACAAAGTATATCATATAAACATAAACATCAATAGCTGCATTCCATATTTCAAGGGTATTTAAAGAGAGTAATATCCGAGAGTTATTATTTCTCTTGAAGATCTGGATCAACTAAAGTCACTGAGACAATCTGAATTGTTAACTTTTACAGCTCTGAAAGACCCGCTGCTGTGTGCAGATGTTCAGTTGGTACTTCTTAGAGCTCCAAGGAAGGCTTGATATTTTCTCAGAAACAATGCTATTGTCAGGACCCTTGCACACCACTGGTGGTGTGTTGATGTTAATTTCTTTCTGGGAAAATGAAATCTTAGTATTCAAGCTTGTATAAAATGATCTGCAAATAATCTCTCAATCAAGCCTAGGGATTCTACTTCATCTTCTAAATCGAACAATATCTCAATTAGAGGCTATTTCCGCGTCCTTATCTACCTGCAATTGTGGATAGCTGTTATTGGTCACTCCCACTATTATCTGGGCTTGAGCGCACAAACTGTTTCTTCCCTTGGCCATTGTTAAACAGCTAGGAGAATAAATTAAATTGCACAGAAATCGACCACCAAGTAATCGTTCCAGCATCAATCAAGCCAATGACCACGACCAGTGCCAAACTTCGTTCACTTCATTTAATGGTTGCCCGGACAGGAGACAGAATATGGCTACTCATCAACGTCATTGTAAATAAAGTCCATCGGTTCTACGGAGTACACAATCGAAATGGAAGCAGAGAACTCCAGTTGTTACCTGGAAGCGGCACATGTAGTGGTCTTCGCCGCAGGCGGCCCTGATGGTCTGGAGCGGGCTCCTCTCCGGCTGCCGCGGGTGATACACGACGCTGAGGTTCACGAGCGCCCGCACCAGGTCCGGCCGGAGCAGGCACAGCTGCCACGCAACGATGGCGCCCCAGTCATGCCCCACCACGAACACCTGCCGGAAGCAGAGCACCCGATCCAAAAAATTTAAAAATTTAAAAATACAAGTGAACGTCGAGTTGCTGCTTCACAGATTTGGTGCAAGTCTGAAAGGAATCGAACGGGTTTGCCGCCGAAAATTAAACCTGGGGCTGGTCGCCGTAGCCGCGGAGGTCGGGCGCCACGGCGCGGTAGCCCCGCGCCGCCAGGGCGGCCATCTGGTGGCGCCAGCCGTACCAGAGGTCCGGGAAGCCGTGCAGGAGCAGCACCGCGGGTGCGCCGCCGCCCTCGGGCCCCGCCTCCGCCACGTGCAGCCGCACCCCGCTCGCCTCCACCGTCCGGTGCCGCACCCCCTCCACAGCCGACGCCATCCCTATCCTATGCTCCCCTCTCCGCTCACCAAGGCGCACTTGCTCAGGCCGCTGCTGCTCGTCGCCGTCGTAGCGCACGCGCACGCGCACCCGCCTGCTTTTTTAGCCGGGCCCGCCGGCTGGTGGCTTTGGAGACGCCGCTTGGGGATTTGGGGGCGCGCGAGGCGGCCGAATAATGCGGTGAGGGGCGCGGGGCCGGCAGCGGCGATCGGCAGGGCGGGAGCTTGGCAGATTGCGTGGCTTGTCGAGGATTGGACGAGTGTCGCTGCTAGATTTCCTCGTTATCGCAGGATTGTTGGAGTGCCGAGTGCGACTGGCTGCACGTGTACTGTGTGATTCGTAATGGAGGCGTCGAGCTTGCATTTGAGTTACTCTAGAAGTTCAATTCAAACTAGTGGGAACCCCCGCGCGTTGCGCGGGCCAGCGAATTCAGACACATATATTTACACACATATATAAACAACAGAGTAAATTAGACATGATGGAAGTCGTAAATGTACAACATCTTTAACATCAAATACAATATAATTGTTACAAAACGTGGAGCACTCCTTCAATCCTTGGTCGTGCGTAGGCAGTGTGTAGTTCCAAACGGCCAAATTGCATCAGGTTGGAATTCCCATCCATTTCTGAAAAATAAGGAGATAAGGTTTGAACTGTCATGATCATCAATATTGCCGACTTGAGTAGATGAAATATGAAGTTGTAGTTGGCTAGTTAATCTGCTCCCAACAAATAAATTATGCAGGTGCCGTAACGTGTCACATATATAAGGATGTAGGAGTTGTGAAGAAAATGCAAAGAATCATGTGTTTCAGATTAGAAATCAACTAAAAATACCTTGCACGTCCCTTTGCATAGGTACCCAAAAGGTAATGGTGATCCATTTCAGCCAGTTCCATTTATGATGTAGGAGTATCTATTTGGCAATCATATATTTCATTTTAGAGATTGTGACAGGAACTGCCATCCTGTTTTGCAAAACAGAAGGGGCATAATAAAAGGCCCATTGAGTTGTCATGGTTTGAAGCATAAGGTTCTGGAATATCGTTGCGGTGTTGTACTTCTGCCATAGTTTTCTCTAGCTCGTAGCTGGTGATCTAAAATCGCATATAAAAACACAAATAATCTCTTAGAAAGGAGCTTGTATGGTTAATGTTGGTGGACTCATATTGCAGGTATAGCCAAAATGTGGCAAGTGAATGAGTGATCTTTAGGAGTAAGCAAGGTGAAAAAAAAAAGAGTAAGGATCACACAAACATATGTACTGTGCAGGAGAACATGAGGAGATATTACCATAGATTGATGCGGTAGATATTACCATAGATGCCTGAAACGTAGCCACGGCAAATTGATTATGAGCAGCCATTGCCAAACTCACAGAAGAGGAACTTTAAAAACCTAGCAAAGGAAATGCAAAGGTTGCTGACCTGCACGTGGCTCATCCTGAAGAGCAGTAGGAAAAACGAAGAGGTAAGCAATAAGCAAATAGCTGATGTGCACATGGCATCCCGAATAGCAGGTTAATTGCCCTTGAGCTCTACAATGGAGGAGCAGGCCAACAACAGGGAGCCCACGGGAGAAAGAAGAAATAAATTGTACCTAAAGAAAAGTAATCCCAAACCAAACGGATTCAGTCACAGCAAAATCTTACCGGTGCAGTATAGATGACAAATCACAACGCTTTCTCTAGACTAAAAACTACCTGCATCGTAGTCGTAGGGAGAAGTAAGAAACCACACAAAAAAAAAAAAACTGCGCACCTCGTTGCTCGTCGGCTGCAGCAGCAGTTCAATGAGGAATGGCTTCCCACCTCGGCGGGTCGGAGTTCTTCAGCAGGTTGTCTACATGTTTCAATCAGAAAACATAGACATATCCTGATATCCGTGGCCAAATCAAAGATGCGATGCAGAACCAACTCACCTTTGGAAACGGTCTCGCCGATGTGGTCGCTGCAAACATGAACCGAAGAGCTCAGATGCTGTTAATGGAGGGCCGACTGCTCCACAGTTCTGGGGTAGACACGGGATGCCGATCCGCCAATGGGCGAGGTCTGCAGCGTCGTCGTGACGCGGTGTAGATACATGTGAAGATGACAACAGTAGAAGGGGACGTTGTACGCACCTTGGCCATTGTGGCCGAACCGGCCTAGCCGGCGAGGAGCTCGGAACGGAGTGCCCGCTCGACGCTACGCAGGCAGCGTGGGCGACGCGGTCGGGATGTAGTACGAACCGTGCGGGACGGGTAGGACGGTTCGACATCGGGCCCCGCGAGGCCGCGGGGATGCGCCGCCGGAAGCCGGGGACGACGAAGAACGCAGCCGCCCCCTCCCCCTCGTCGCGGTTGCACCAGGCCGCTCGGACGCCGCCCCCGCTTGCCGCCGGCCGCCCCCGGTCGGTGAGGCCGGAGGTGATGCGCGGAGGCCGGCCGTCGTTGCTCCCGCAGTCACCGCTCCTCCTCCTTTCTTTCTTCTTCCCCACCCGACCTCCCTCTCTCCCATGGCGCCGCCCCCGACCTCCCCCCTCTAGATCCACCCTGTCCAAGGCCCGATTCGAGGGGGGAAAGCGGGGAAATCACTCCCACGGGGTACCTCCTCTCTTTTACCGGTTTATTTTCCTTCCATTTCGTGTATTTCGTTGGATTTTGCGTAGGCTTGGTGAACCTAGGGTTTTGATTGGTATGGATGATTTAGTACGAATCGGATACGATTTGTTGCGTTGTATCGTGTATGTGGTTGTGGCTGATGTGTTATTATCGTGTGGAATAAATTGCATGGAACGATTTCGTTATAATTGTCGTGTATAGATATTGATATGGGAAAAACATTTGTGGAAATGATTGTTTCCAAGGTTGAAAAGTTGGGATACGTGGTATTGTTGGTGTTCGTGTTATTTATTTTTGTTCGTGATTTATTCAGTTGTTTTTCGTGCTGGATACTACCGAGCTGCGGCGGCAGCGAATTAAAATCCGGTCGCGTTTCCACGTGGGACAGGTACTTTTTGTCAGGTAACCCGAACAGATCAGACGCTTTGAATGAGCCAAGGATTAGCACGCGACGCGATCGAACAACCTGCAGGCAGCTGCCCCTGCCCACCATGGACTGGATTTTGTCAAACTCGGACTAGCTCGACGAGGAAAGGAAAAATACAGCTAAATAAGCGAGTTATGAATCCGGGGACAATGATTGATTGGTGGACAAATCAAACAACCTGGCGAGCCGTCCAAT